>JAVFKX010000073.1:0-27035 GCA_033296515.1 Macrochelys suwanniensis | reverse complement strand
TGGGGGAATTTTTGTGCATGTCTGTATTATTACAGACATACTTGCTGACAGGTATTTTGAAATAAATTACTAAAATAATTGAAACTAGCATCATTATGTAGTGTTATTTGGACCAATACAATTTGCAGAATTTTAAAATATTGTACACAGAATTTTTATTTTTTTGCCATATAATTTTTAATTTTTTGGTGCAGAATTCCCCCAGGAGTAATTGGACCCTACTCCCCACCCAGAGTGGAGAACAGAAGCCAGGAGTCCTGATTCCTAATCTCCCTGCTTTCACTATTACACCATACTGCCCACACAGCAACAGTGCAATATCCCAAAGGTCTCACATCCTCAGGAAACTCCCCATGAATTCCCCAATCTCCAGCCCATCTCACTGTCTGCAGAGATAGCCAGTACACTGAGTACTGCTCTGAAATCCTGTCACTTCAGACCAGCAGCTCTCACTGTTTTATAACTACAGACCCACAGGCTCCCTTCACTGCTTCCCTGATGAGTCGGACACAAACTGTAACTCTTCTCTATACTCTAAAGTGTGTGTGGAACCCACAGAAATGTCACCCAACTCCTCCCATTACCTGCTCCCCCTGACCATGAAACAACCAGCTCCTCAGTACCAAGAGTTCCCTCCTCCCTGGTCAACACCAACCATCCCCCACTGAAACTCAAATCATCCACTTGCCTTTTACTCCTATCCAGATCCTCCACATTTACACTTTCCTGCAGGAGGGCACAGACCCATTTGCCCCCAAGGAGAGCTCCCACCACTTTCTAGCCTGTGTGTACTTTCTGGCGGGATATTAGAGCAACCTTTGCCTTGTAGCTTTTCCTACAGACCGAACACTTATAGGGTGTCCCTAGAGTGTCAGTTCTCTGATGTTTAATAGAGACTGAGCTGTAACTGAAGCTTTACCCACAGTCAAGGCAATTATAGGGTCTCTCTCCCATATGTACTTTCTGATGTGTAATGAGATGTGAGCTACGACTGAAGCTTTTTCCACACTCAGGGCAATTATAGGGTCTCTCTCCAGTATGGACTCTCTGATGTGCAATAAGGTTTGAGCTACCACTGAATCTTTTCCCACAGATGAGGCATCTATAGGGTCTCTGTCCTGTATGGACATTCAGATGTGCAATGAGGTGTGAGCTACAACTGAAACTTTTCCCACATTCAAGGCATTTATAGGGTCTCTCCCCAGTATGGACTCTCTCATGTGCAATAAGATGTGAGCTACAACTGAAGCTTTTCCCACACTCGGGGCATTTATAGGGTCTCTCGCCCGTATGGACTCTCTGATGTGCAATGAGATGTGAGCTACAACTGAAGCTTTTCCCACACTCGGAGCATTTATAGGGTCTCTCTCCCGTATGGACACTCTGATGTACAATGAGGTTTGAGCTGCGGCTGAAGCTTTTTCCACACTCGGGGCATTGATAGGGTCTCTCTCCTGTATGGACGCTCTGATGTGCAATGAGGTTTGAGCCACGGCTGAAGCTTTTCCCACATTCTGGGCATTTATAGGGTCTCTCTCCTGTATGGACTCTCTGATGCGCAATGAGATTTGAGCTACGACTGAAGCTTTTCCCACACTCAAGGCATTTATAGTTTTTCTCTCCCTTGTGGATTCTTCGATGTACAATCAGGTTTGGACTCCCACTGAAATTTTTCCTCCATCCAGCATCTTCATACGGTTTCTCTTCAGTGCAGATCCTCGGGCGGATCACAGTTTCATTCAGATTATTCAAACTTCCATCTTGGAGAGTGGATTTATTCTGTCTCTCCCGTTGGTGGTCTCCCTGAAGCCTCTCTGGTCTGGGCTGACCCTCACTGGTATCCCCCTGCTCCAGACTCTGGGAAACATGACCTTCAGATCTTCCCAGTAAGGTCCACTGTGGTTCTACTTGCTCAGGATCTTCTTGTTCAGGATTCTTCTCATTCTCACACACCAACCCATCACCTGCTAGGACAGAGAGAGAATCCAGACATGAGTCCTTCCCTTTGTCTAGGAGAAAGCCATTGCCCTTCCTGAGCTTCCCTATGGGGTGGAAGAAACAGGAATATTTCTTGGGGAGATAGGAAAGACAGGAGCCATGAGTGATGTCTGCCGTGAGGACACAGTACCTGCTGGGGACAGCAGGTGAAGTGAGGCAGAAAGCGAGAAACTTGTAGGCCCTTTGTGGGAATTCCAGCTGTTTGTGCCAATAATGAATGGATTGTGAATCCATATAACTAATTCCTCACCTGGGCTGGGGTTTCTCAGGATCTCCCTGTCCACACAGCCCCATAGCTCTGTGACCCACAGTTCTTCCTCTTGTTCCAGCTGGGAGATCACCTGAGGCTTGGGAATGGGAAATCCTGGACCAGGGAAAGAAAATAGGTGAAACCAGGATCTTACAGTTACTCAGAGACACAGATGTTTCCAGATGTGCTGGGCGGGAGGGTGCCCTTGAATAAAACCTAACAGATGGGGAAATGTTCCTGGAGACCATTCGAGCGGATCGGATGGTTCCTGGGAGACGTGCAGTTTCCTCTGCAGGCGATTCAAGGATCCCCACTCTGGGGGATTTTAAGAATCTGGCATAGAACAAGACTTCATTCAACATCTTACCTCTTTGTAACCCTGCTGAGACCAGAGCCCTTTCCAGGCACAGGGCCAGTCCTGGGAAGAGCAGGACACACAAAATCCAAGTATGTGAGAATGAGCCCTCTCCCTTTGATGGGGATGGATTAACATCTCCACCCTGTCTCCAAATTGCCTCTTCCCTGGAAGGGGTACGGAGGTGACAGATTGTCTCTCAAGAGTTCTGGGGTTGCGCCCCCTGAAATCTAGGGGACCTGGAAAGAACCCTGAGTAGAAGCCAATTTTGGTTCATCTGAGATCCCCCTGATTCTAATACCCAAGGGGACAGGAATCCTTACCCAGCGAGGTCACGTTCGCATAATTCTCCTGCATCACATCCATGTAGAGGTTTCTCTGATGTGGGTCCAGCAGAGCCCACTCCTCCTCCGTGAAATACACAGCCACCTCCTCGAAGGTCACCGGCCCCTAAAACAGCCAGAGTCCCCCACTCAGGACCTGTTCCCCCACCCACAATGCCCCCAGCTCAGTCACAGGCAGTGTGATGGGGGGGTGCTCCCTGCATTGGCCCTGCAAGAGCTGAATTGGGCTAGTTGGGCCCAATCAGCTAATTAAGCTGCAAACAGAGGAACTTTAGGCTAGAGGCAGCTAATTAGAGAGAGGCTCACCTATGCAGGGGCAGGTGAGGCCTATATAAGCCAGGAAGCTGGCTACAAAGAGGGGCAGCAGGAAGGCAGGCTGCAGTCACTCCCTGGGAGGAGGGAACTTGGCTTGGCAAACCCAGCAAAAGGGGAGAACTAGAGAGGGTGGCAAGGCTCAGGGGAAAAGTAGCGAGGTATGGGGTAGGCCAGAGACTGGCTGCAGTTGAGAGGGCCCTTGAGCCAGGACCCAGAGTAGAGGGGGCCCCCGAGTCCCCCTACCAGGCACTGATGAAGTGGCACTGGTGGGGCAATGAGCAGGGAGACTGCCTGAGCCCCAGATTGTCAAGAGGGACTTTGATAGCCCAGATGGAAGGGGGGGAACATCTATGGTGACCCGGCCCAAGGGCTGAGTCATGAAGAGGAAACTGCAGTTCCAGGAATGAGAGGGGTCCACAGGATGATGGGAGAGACACTGCTAGAGATGGGCAGCACCAGGCAGGAGCTAATCCCCAGAGCCACCAGGAGGAGATGCCATGTGCAGTGGTCAACCATGTGATGGGTAGGGCTGGTAAATCTCCCTGCTTTCTCTGGGGAAGAAGGGTCAAATTTCTCAAATTGTTCATTAAAAACCTACACTGTTTTCCATGGTGAAACTTTGATGCCCAGAGCTGTTGACTCCAATGATTTCATCACAGGTCTCACAATATTTAGTTGAGAGTTATAAAATTACCCCATGATCTCAGAATTCCTAGCACAGAACATAAGAACAGTTATACTGCATCAGACCAAAGGTCCATCTAGCCCAGTATCCTGTCTTCCAACCGTGGCCAATGCCAGGTGCTTCAGAGGGAATGAACAGAACAGGTAATTGTGAAGTGATCCATTCCCTGTCACCCATTCCAAACTTCTGGCTAACAGAGGCTAGGGACACCATCCCTGCCCATCCTGGCTAATAGCAATTGATGGACCTATCCTCCATGAATGTATCTAGTTCCTTTTTGAACCCTGTCATACACTTGGCCCTCACAACATCCTCTGGCAATGAGTTCCACAGGTTGACAGTACTAGCACTGTCCCTTGTTCGACATGGATGCCATCTTCCATCACGTTCAGGGGGTCTGAAATCAAACTGGCCACCATTTCCCTATACGTTTGGCATGTAGAAGTGAAGCTTCCCCTAATAAAGATGGCCACCACCTCCCATGGTTTTCTTTGAAACAGGAGCCATGCTCTCCACAGGGAATACGGCTGCAGCTCTGTGTTTGGGAGACTGGATAGGAAACTGAATAGAAAAGGGAATGTGGGGAGTTAGTGGCAGAGTGGTGGTGGTGAAGGGAATGAGTGGGGAAGGCATGAGAGACGGAGGGGAGTGAAGGGCAAAGTGTGGGGCAGACAGTGGGAGGATGCTGTGTAATGGGAATGGGGTGAGGTGGATACAGGGTAAGTGTTGGGGGCTAGAGGGAGGCCGAGCGGAGTGCAGGGTGATTTGTGGGGGGCAGATTGACATTAAGGGGGTTCAAGATGTGTGAGCTTGGCAGGGAAGATGGAGTGGAGGGGAATTGGGGTGCAGGGGGAGCTTTAGGAAGCTTCAGGGGAAGGTGTGGTGTAGGAAGGAGAGGGAAGAGGTGCAGGAAGGAGTGTGAGGGACAGGGTGTGCAAAGGCATGTGGGGATATAGCAGCTGTGAGAGGTATGAGACTGTAAAGGGAAAAAGAGGTGAATATAGGGGGTGAGGCAAGTGTGCAAAAGGCTAGCTGGGATGGAGAGAAGATATGGGTGCTGGGTAAGCAAAGAAGGTTGAGGGGCAGAAGGGCAGCTCTGTAAGTGAGCAGAGTGGGGCTTCAGTTTTGCATGTGAGGTGTTGCAGGTGGAGATTCCCCTCCCCACTCTCTCTCTCACTCTCTCTCTCTCTCTCACACACACATCCCTGCTAGAAACAGGGCCCAACACACCATATCTGTTGGACACTGCAGCCGATCCATTTCAAAATTCCAGGGAATGGTCTAGGGATCCATGGGCAGCATTCTGCTGATTGGGTGAAAAATGAAAACCAGAAAAGCTTCATTCAGAGATCAAATCCAGCCCACAGGGTGCTCGCAGGGTGCCGCAGGCAGAGGAATCCCTCTGGTGCTCCCTGCTGCTCCATGCACATCACAGGCAGTGGCTGAGCTGGCTGCATGGCGAGATAGTACAGCCTGGACTGTACCAGCCATAACACAGCCTTAGTGGACAGCTTGTAGGGGTGACCTGCAGGGGGAGGAGTCGGGTTTGTGGGGGAAGCAGCAGGCACTGCAGGGATGGAGGGGAGGGGAACCAGTGCGGGGGGAAGGAGTGAAAGTGAGTGATGGGGAGGGTGTGGGGGAGGAGGGAAGATGGGGAAGTGGAGGGGACAGCAGGGGTGTGGAGTGTGTTGGGGAGAGCGGAGGGAGTAGAACACAGCCTGTTTCTAATGAACCCCAGGTTTAATCAGCTCAACCTCTGCAAACATGGACTCTGGAAGGAGAAGACCTGGGAGAGGGGTACTAAAGTGAGTTTGGGTGGGCGGTGTGAACTTCTGGGGTCAGGTGGGAAGGGGATGAGGGAAGAGTAGAGAGTAAATGGAGGGCAAAGGACAAAGCAGGTCTGAGTGCCAGGCTGGAGGCTCTGTAATTCCCATGACCCCCATCTCTGCCTCCACATCCCTCCTACCCTTCCTACACATCCCCTCCCCACACCCCACATTGCAGTCTACAGAGGAATCTCTCTGCTACCTCCTGCTGGGTTCGGGACTCGGGGCCAGGAGTGGGACCCTTGGGCATAGTTTGACTTCTATTTTGGGGGGGGGGGGCGGCTCGGGCCAGCTCCGCACAGCAGGGTCCAGGGAGGGAGCACCACCTCCACCCCCGACTCACCTCAGCAGGCCTCCCACCTGTCTGGGGCTGCGTGCCGGTGGCTGCTCCCCAAGGGCTCTGTCAGCCCCAGAGCCGGGTCCCCACCTGGGCAGCTCTGACTGGCTGCGTGAGCAGTCAAAGGGGGCTGGGAACTGAGGAGCAGCGACAGTAATGCCCTGGCTGCCTGCTCCAGGACACCAGCCAGAGCAGCCACTGCCTGGCTCTGGCTTCCCACCTACAACCTGGCCAGAGGGCTGAGCCTGAGAAGGGCTGGGGGAGAGGAGGAGGTTGGGGGGCTGGCCCCAGGCCTGCCCCACTCTGGATAAGGCACTGCAATTTGGGGGAGGCAACAGTCTCATGCCCCCTCAACTCTGCCCATGGGCTCAGGGTTTGTGCCTGCATCAGGGCTTCACTTCCGGCTTCAGTGGGGGAGGCAGGAGGGGTTTCAGCCCCACGGGAGGATGCCAGGGCTCAGGGCACTGGGTTTCAGTGGTGGGGATCCACGCGCCCCCCCCCCAAAGGGGTCATGGACCCACATGGAACCAAGGACCCCCAGTTGAGAACTACTGCTCTGAGTGTCCCTAGCCTCTGTTTGCCAGAAGCTGGGAATGGGTGATAGGGGATGGATCACTGGATGATTCCGTTCTGTTCATTCCCTCTGGGGCACCTGGCATTGGCCACTGTCGGAAGACAGGATACTGGGCTAGATGGACCTTTGGTCTGACCCAGTCTGGCCGTTCTTATGTTCTTATTCAAGCCCATCCCCTGACTTTCCAGAGAGCTGGTGGCTGCTGTGCAAGGGCAATGGGCCTCTGATATCAGCACATCCAGGGTTTTGTGACCTCACATGGGGGAAATCTCCCCCAGCTCCTGCTGGGAATGTCACTGGAGTTCAGGCCTCACATTCGCAGAACCCAGCAGAGAGATTTCATTTCCTCTTCTCCTCCCCTTCTGCTTTCCCCGCCCGCCCCCCCATTCAGTCCAGACCAAACCCACCGTCTCCTACCTGAGCTTGTTCCATTTCAGCCATTTCCCTGCCCTATCCCCTGGGAGGATGGGATGATCCGGATCAAAACATGGACGTTATTCTGCAGCCTGTCAGGGCGAGATGGGCAATTGGGGAGGTCTCAGAAGGAGCTTTGGTTCATTTCACACCTCAGTACCCCCCCACCCCTGCTCTTTCCCTGCAGACAGAGGATTTAAACTCTGCCAGGCTGGGAAAACACTTGATCACTTTATTACCCACTTGAGCCAGGATCAGCCTTTGAATTTACACCCACAGCTCTGCACCCATCTGTTATTTTCCAGCCACTCCTCTCCCCTTCCCCCACTGAGTGTGCAAAGGGCATCCGTGTGCACCGCTGCAGCTCTGTGCCGGTGACACTGCCCTGGCTGAGGGCACATTCGGGGGCTAATTCCCAGGCATGTGTCACTGGCACAGAGCTGTGCCCCTTTCATTGCTGGGTTTGGGGCTAGGGTGACCAGGTGTCCTGATTTTATAGGGACAGTCCCAATATTTGGGGCTTTTTCTTATATAGGCTCCTATCCCCCCCCCATCCTGATTTTTTCACATTTGCTGGCTGGTCACCCTATTTGGGGCAGTGCCCCTTTTCTGTGGGAAACTAACTAACCCATCACAGCCCTGCCCTTCTCTAGGGCTTGCCCTGGGGGGGTGGGTCTCAAAGGGCTTCGCCCTCATTCACCCCCTAGCCCCTGCGCAGTGGGTCCGGCTCAGGCCCAGCCCAGGGACAGACCCGGAGACCTGCCCGAGGGGGACAGACAGCGGGGACCCAGATCCCTGTGCCCCTGCCTGGAGCTTTTCCCCAGAGATCTCGCAGCGCTGTTTCCCCTCCTGACCCCAGCGCGGTTCCCGGGGTCTCTGCATCCCCTGAAGGCTCCGGCTCGGGAGCTGGGGCGGGCAGAGCCCGGGGCAGCCCCAGGAGCCGGTCCCAGCCGGGCACAGAGCGGGGTTAATGCAGGTCTCTCCCCGGCACAGACCCCGCTGCAGCCGCTGCTCGGTCCCGCTCCCAGCCAATGGAGGCGGCAGCGTCTGACCCGGGAAGCTCCGACCCCGAGCAGAGCGAGAGGCAGCGAGCGCAGCCTCCGGAGTCCCCTGGTGGCCCCGGCTAATGAAACCCGCTGCCCGCGGGCCGGGAACGTGGCACGAGTCTCCTAGCGAGGGCTGCAGCCCGGATGGCAGCCAGGGCGGGCGCACAGGAAGGGGCTGGATCAGCCGAGCGCTGCTGTATCCGGGGTGGGAGCGGGAGAGTTCAGGGCTTCGAACCGCTCCTGCGCTGCAGAAAGTAAATGAGAATTATAGTGACGCTGCTGCCCAGCGGGTCTGTGCTGGGACAGACCAGCACTAACCCCGCTCTGTGCCCAGCCGGGGGGACTTTCTGCGGCGGCTGGAACCAGCCCCTGGGGCAGCCCCGGGCTCCGCCGACACCAGCCCCTGAGCCGGAGCCTGCAGGTGAGGGGAGAGATCCGGGGGAAAGGGCTGGGGCCGGGCAGGAAAGTGACTCTGATCTCACAGGGCCTGGGAACCTGCTGCCTCGTGAATGTGCCCGCAGCAGGCATCTGATCTGCCTTAACAGAAATGAAGCCTCTGCCCTCAGGTCCTGTCAGGATTTGCCCCAGGGGCCAGAGCAGGAGGAAAAGGTAATGGGGCTGCAGGGGGACCATGAAGGGGCCCCGGGTGGGGTTGCCTTTTGTCTCTCTGAGGAAGTGAAGTTGTCAGAAAGGCGAAGGTTGACAGATGTAGAATAAGCCACCCCCCTGAGTGACATAAGCAGGGCGGCACACACACCCCCTCCACTCCAGATCATGCCCCCACTCCACCCCTTCCCCCAAGCCCCCGCCTTGCCTCTTCCTGCCCCTGCCTCACCTCTTTCCGGCTTCCAACCCCCTCCCCCAAGTGACACTGTCAGGGCCGGCTCCAGGCACCAACTTTCCAAGCTGGTGCTTGGGGCAGCATCCCGAATGGGGTGGCAGTCCGTGTCCCGCGGCGGCAATTCGATGGCAGCTCCACCGCTGTTCCCACCGCCGTGGCAATTCGGCGGCAGCTGCTTGGGGCGGCAAAATTGGTAGAGTCACCCCTGGACGCTGGGAGGCAGCAGGGTGGGCTGGGGTCGCTGCTGCCGCTTCCTGCCAGTGAGTGCGGGCCCAACCCCTGCTGATGGCGCCAGGCCCTCCGCTAACTCCCTGGGCCAGCCTGGTCCCCTGCACCCTAACCCCACCCCCACGGGCCCGCCTAGCACCCCCCACACGACACGCACACAGAGCAGTCCACAGGGTACGGTGATTCGGGGCAGCCTGGACATGTTACACAAACCTAAGCGCCGGTGAGGACAGTGCGCTGTGGACGGGAGAACTTCTCCCACCGACATAGCTACTGATGCTCGTTGGCGGATGGATTAATTAAGTTGATGGGAGAAACAAGGCTGCAAGTTTCCCTGGTGTTGTCACAAGTCAGTGACTATGGCTGTACTGTAGGTTCAGTATTTTCAGTGGGTGTCACCAGGGTAGAACATCTTGCTGAACTTGTGCTTAACAGCTGCTTTAGGTGTCTCCTCCAGGACATCTATAGTGAAAGGCAGCAGCTGCCTTGTTCAAAAGTTTACCTAGGTTTGGGTTTTTTTGGATGGATTCCCTAATTTTTTTTTAAAGGTGCAGGAATTTTATGCTCTACCAGTTCAGCTGAATGTCTAGCATTCTCTGCCAAATAATGCAAGACTCTGTCACTTCACGGTATAGAGGTGTAGCATATACTGTTTAGTTATATGTTACCATCACTGTAATAACACCCAGGAGAGTGAGGATTTCTGTGTATATTTTTAGTAGCACTGAGATTTTCTGCAACATCACCTTTTTAAATAACCTCTGATCAGGTCATCCTGCTGTGATATTACAGAGATAGCAGACCCTGCATCTAGCTCCATTTTAACTCTGATTTCTACTTGTAAAGAAATTCAAACAACACTTACCCCCACCTCTTTCTATATTAAAGAGTTCTAGAGATGCTATAACACTGACAGGGCTTATCTTGACTGCAAAGTTAACTTGAACTCAACTCAAGCCATCCACTCACGGTCCCAGTGGCTGCAGGCTGTACAGTAGAACCTCAGAGTTACGAACACCTCAGGAATGGAGGTTGTTCGTAACTCTGAAATGTTCGTAACTGTGAACAAAACTTTACGGTTCTTTCAAAACTGAACTTTGACTTCATACAGCTATGAAACTTTACTCTGCAGAAGGAAAAATGCTCTTTTTAACCATTGTAATTTAAATGAAACAAGCACAGAAATAGTTAACTTACCTTGTAAATTTTTTTTTTAGCTTTCCCTTTATTCTTTTTAGTAGTTTACATTTAACACAGTACTGTGCTGTATAGTATTTGCTTTTTTGGGGGTCTCTGCTGCTTGCCTGATTGTGTACTTCCGGTCCCCAGTTTGTAGCTCTGGTGTTCATATCTCTGAGGTTCTACTGTCATTTCATTTGTTTTCACTTCCACTGGGCCTCTGTAATCACTTTTTATTCTACTGGATTTTGATCCCATCCTTGTTGTCAACGGCTGCATCTTTCATTCTTTACACAACAAGAAGAACTTGAAGAAGTCGTACCGACACAGATCAGTTCCAAATAACTGTATTGTACACAGATAAGTGAGGCCTAGCTACAGGCATACCGCTGCTCTGACTGCTTTTGGAGGTTTCTAAACCCTGGAATGTGGGGAGTACCACTAAAAGGCTCACAAACTAATTACTGGGCTATTCCTCGCCTTATATACTACAATTTCTTTAATGTTGGTCCTGAATTTTAGGGTCAGGTGCAGAACGAGTGGTGGAATTACCCCATGTGAGGTACAGGGGATGGATCACTTGATGATTACCTGTTCTGTTCATTCCCTCTGGGGCACCTGGCACTGGCCACTGTTGGAAGACAGGATACTGGGCTAGATGGAGCTTTGGTCTGACTCGGTATGGCCGTTCTTATGTACTGATATCAAAGGTCTGTTGCTAGAAGGTCTTCTAGCCTATAGGACCTGATGAAATTCATCCTAGAATACTCAAGGAGCTAATAGAGGAGGTATCTGCGCCTCTAGCTATTATCTTTGGTAAATCATGGGAGACAGGAGAGATTCCAGAAGACTGGAAAAGGGCAAATATAGTGCCCATCTATAAAAAGGGAAATAAAAACAACCCAGGAAACTACAGACCAGTTAGTTTAACTTCTATGCCAGGGAAAATAATGGAGCAATTAATTAAGGAAATCATCTGCAAACACTTGGAAGGTGGTAAGGTGATGGGGAATAACCAGCATGGATTTGTAAAGAACAAATCATGTCAAACCAATCTGATAGCTTTCTTTGATAGGATAACGAGTCTTGTGGATAAGGGAGAAACGGTGGATGTGGTATACCTAGACTTTAGTAAGGCATTTGATACGGTCTCGCATGATATTCTTATCAATAAACTAGGGAAATACAACTTAGATGGGGCTACTATAAGGTGGGTGCGCAACTGGCTGGATAACCATACTCAGAGAGTAGTTATTAATGGTTCCCAATCCTGCTGGAAAGATGTAACGAGTGGGGTTCCGCAAGGGTCTGTTTTGGGACCGGCTCTGTTCAATATCTTCATCAACGACTTGGATATTGGCATAGAAAGTACGCTTATTAAGTTTGCAGATGATACCAAACTGGGAGGGATTGCAACTGTTTTGGAGGATAGGGTCATAATTCAAAATGATCTGGACAAATTGGAGAAATGTTCAGAGGTAAACAGGATGAAGTTTAATAAGGACAAATGCAAAGTCCTCCACTTAGGTAGGAACAATCAGTTTCACACATACAGAATGGGAGGAGACTGTCTAGGAAGGAGTATGGCAGAAAGGGATCTAGGGGTTATAGTGGACCACAAGCTAAATATGAGTCAACAGTGTGATGCTGTTGCAAAAAAAGCAAACTTGATTCTGGGCTGCATTAACAGGTGTGTTGTGAGCAAGACACGAGAAGTCATTCTTCCGCTCTACTCTGCGCTGGTTAGGCCTCAACTGGAGTATTGTGTCCAGTTCTGGGCACAGCATTTCAAGAAAGATGTGGAGAAATTGGAGAGGGTCCAGAGAAGAGCAACAAGAATGATTAAGGGCCTAGAGAACATGACCCATGAAGGAAGGCTGAAGGAATTGGGTTTGTTTAGTTTGGAAAAGAGAAGACTGAGAGGGGACATGATAGCAGTCTTCAGGTATCTAAAAGGGTGTCATAAGGAGGAGGGAGAAAACTTGTTCATCTTAGCCTCTGAGGATAGAACAAGAAGCAATGGGCTTAAACTGCAGCAAGGGAGGTTTAGGTTGGACATTAGGAAAAAGTTCCTAACTGTCAGGGTGGTTAAACACTGGAATAAACTGCCCAGGGCGGTTGTGGAATCTCCATCTCTGGAGATATTTAAGAGTAGGTTAGATAAATGTCTATCAGGGATGGTCTAGACAGTAATTGGTCCTGCCATGAGGGCAGGGGGCTGGACTCGATGACCTCTCGAGGTCCCTTCCAGCCCTAGAATCTATGACTCTATGAACTCAGAAGCCAAGAATGAGTCTGGAAATTCAGGAGATGGGCATAGATTCAGCGATTATAAGACCACCAGGGACCATTTTGCTCACCTAGATTGACCTGATGCATAACACGAGCTGTGGGACTTCCCTGGATTAATTCCCGTTTGAACTAGAGAAGATCTTTTAGAAAAATATCCTATCTTGATTTAGGAATTTCCAGTGATGGAGAATGCACCATAACCCTGGGTAAGTTTTCCCAGTGGTTATTACCCTCACTGTTAAAAAGTGTGCATTTTATTTCCAGTCTGAATTTGTCTAGCTTCATCTTCCAGCCACTGGTTCTTGTTATAATGGTCTGCTGTATTTAAGAGCCTCTGCTATCAAATTTCTGTTCCCTGTGTAGGTACTTATAGACTGTGATCAAGTCACCCCTTAACCTTCCCTATGTTAAGCTAAATAGACTGAGCTCCTTGAGTCTTTTGCTATAAGGCATGTTTTCCAAGCTTAAATCATTCTCGTGGCTCTTCTCTGGACCATCTTTTCAACAATATTCTTGAATTGTAGACACCAGAACTGAACACAGCAGTCCAGTAGTGGTCGCACCAGTGCCAAATATGGAGGTAATATAATCTCTCTACTCCTACTCGAGAGTCTCCTGTTTATATTTCCAAGGATCACATTTGCCCTTTTGGGCCACAGTGTCACACTGAGAGCCCATGTTCAGCTGGTTATCCACCATGACCCTCATGTCTTTTTCAGAATCACTGCTTCCCAGGATACAGTCCCTTAACTTGTAAGTATGGCCTACATTCTGTGTTCCTAGATGTATAATTTTACATGTAGCTGCATTAAAATGCATAGTTTGCTTGCATGCACCCAGTTTACCAAGCACTCTAGATCACTCTGAATCAGTGACCTGTCCTCTTCATTATTTACCACTCCCGCGATCTTTGTGTCATCTACAAACTTTATCTGTGATGATTTTATGTTCTTTGATCATAAAGAATTAGGTCATTGGTTAAAAATGTTAAATAGCATACGGGCAAGAACCAGTCCCTGTGGGACCCCTCTAGAAACACACCCACTCAATGAGGATTCCCTATTTACAATTACATTTTGTGATCTGTCAGTTAGCTAGTTTTTAATCCATTTAGTGTATGCCATGATGATTTGTATCAATCTAGTTTCTTTAATCAAAATGTTTTGCAATATCAAGTCAAATGCCTTACAGAAAATCTATTACATCAGCGCTATTACCTTTATTAACCTAACTTGTAATCTCATAAAAAAAATCAAGTTAGTTTGACAAGATCCATTTTCCATCTCCCCATGTTGATTGGCATTAACTATATTACTCTCCTTTAATTCTTTAAGTCTCGTATCAGCTGTTCTGTTATTTTGCTCGGGATCGATGTCAGGCTGATGGGCCTATAATTACCCAAATCATCCCATTTACCCCTTTGAAGCACAACATTAGCTTTCTTCCAGGCCTATGGAACTTCTCCATTGTTCCAACATCTTTTGAAAATTAACATTAAAAGCAGTAGGTCCAGATTCACAAAGGTACTTGGGCATCCAACCCCCAGACTAAGTTGCCTAAGTCCTGTTTTTAGGCACCTCTGCGATCCGCAGAAGTTCTGCTCAGCTCCCGCCTAATCCTGTAGGCAGCTCATTCAGCACCTTCGTTTTTGCAGGAAGACCTCCCTTGGTGCCTATGTTTCTGCTTTTGGGCATGTGCATCACCCTAGGTACCCAGACACCTATCTCCTGCCTAAGCCTCAGTGCGATTCACAGCCTTAGGGACAGTAGGCGGCAGAGTGCTGAAATCTCCTAGGGGGCCAGATCTGGTAGGTGTGCTTAGAGGCCGCCTAGATCTGCACAGAACAGCTTTGAGAGTGCAAGGGGGAAGGCAGACCTCCCTTATAACACAAGAGGTGGGAGACCACCCATTCAAGTCCCGCCTCTGGCTGCTGAGCGATTTGAACAGGGATCTGCTATCTCCAGGTGAGTGCTCTTAACCACCGAACTATGCGATGTTCTATTGTGGGTCATGCTGAGTCTCGCCTGTTGAAGTTGTTCCATTTTAATTAAATATTAATTGGGCTAGAAATAAAGTTAGAACAGCTCTGTAGCCCAGTGGGGTTAAAGCACTCACCCGAGAGGTAGCAAAATCCCTTCTCATCAGGCAGAGGGGGGAACTGAACCAGAATCTTCCACACCCTGGGTGAATGTCATAATCACCGGGCTAAAGGTTATAGGGGAGGGCCTGCTCCCCATCTGTTTTATGTAGATCTAGGCAGCCTCTGAGCATGTCTACTAGATCAGGACCCACACGCAATTTAGGTGGAGGAATAACTTTCTTCCCTCAGTTTGTGGATCACTAGCAGAAGTAAGTGCCCCCCTGCAGCCCGGATTTAGATGCCTAGCTTTGTGAGAGGTTTGAGACGCACCTCTCTCATTGGCCTCTCCCACTGGCTGGCTTAGGCAGCTGCCCACCTAGGGTGCTGGCTTTTGTGGATTCCAGTCTAAAGTGCCTACTGCACAGGGAGCTCAGGCATGTAACGCAGATTTTGTGGATCCTATCATTATTCTTGTGATTTGCCAGGCGCCTAAAAGTCAGAGGTGAGACTCAGTGTCATGCTGCCTAAGTCCCTCGGGTTCTGTGGTGGCCAGTTCCTTTGTTTGTTGAACTTGGGGTAGCAATGCTTCGTGAGTCTGGTTGTCCAAGAACTCCTCTGATGCTCTGTAGTGTCTGTACTTGTCCTGCCAAACCACTAATCTTTCTTCCAGCATAGCCACCAACTAGCACTTCATCCAGAGGAAGTCCCTTCTGGCTTCCACCAGGACAGGAAACATGGCACATCTGTGGCAGATCCGAATCACTGTGCCATCGCTGGCAACCATGATAATGAATGTAGAACTGTATGTTGGAAGAAAGCCTCTCACGCTTCCTCTCTAAACTGCCTTCAAAATGTCCCTGTTTGCCTCTCCAGTTCATCTGGCAAATCACAAGTTTTTAAAAAAATAAAATAAATGTTTTATTTACCTTTACTGTCTGGTTTCTGAGACTTGGTGCGGGAGGGGGAGAGCTGCCTGGCCCCAGCATGTATGTGTGAGGTGAGTGTGTGTGTGTGCAGCATGTGTATGCACACTATCACATCACAGTGACAAAACTCCACCTGCAACAGTGCACATGGAAAAATGTTGCCTTAGCCACTGACTCTCCCCTACGACTGGGACGGGAGAGGTGTCCTTCAGTCCCTCTCCACCCACCTCCCGTATCACTATTTTGTCTCCTCTCTTCCCCAGCCAGTCTCCTGCCCACCCCACCATGACTCCCCAGAGTCTCCTCTCTCCACCTGTCCTCGTATTCACCTGTCTTTCCCTGTCCAGTCTGCTGCCTCTCACAGCTGCTATCTCGCATGCCCAAATCCCGGCACCTCATCAGCCTCTCCCAGCTCCCACCCATCCCCCTGTGCCTTTTCAGCCTCCCTATAGCTCCCCATATTTCTGTGTATCCCCGTAGTTTCCCATCCACTCTCCTAACCCCAGAGCTGCAGTCATATTCCTTGAGGAGCAGGGCTTCAGTCTCACTGAAAACAATGGGAGCTGGTGGCCATCTTTACTAGGGGCAGCCTCACTTCCATATGCCAACATTTCAGGGAAATAAGGGCAGTGTGAGTCCAGCCCCCTTGAAAATCATGGAAAGATAACAGCCATGTGGAGCAAGGGGAAAATATGCGAGTTCTGTGCCAGGAATTGTGAGATCTTTGTGAGAAACTTCTAAAAATCCCAACTAAATATCATGAGACTCATGATAAAATTACCAGAGTTGGCATCTCTGGGCATCACATTTTCCCCATTGTGATGGGGCAAGGCCAGAGGGCTATAGGAAAATGGTAAGGAACCAGTATGTTCTTATTGGGATCCGGGAAGTGGGCGGGCGAAGCCCGCCCACTGCTAAAGGATCCCCCCCTTCAGCCTAAGGGGAGGGATCCACAGGACCTGGATACCAAGTGAGTCCGGGGGACAAAAAATGAAAAAAACAGGAATGAGAGTGCGGTCAAAGGGTCAAACAAAGCGAACCAGATGGGGACACCGAGCAGAGAACCCCGGACAGTGCCCACTGCTCCTCAAAGGTGTCAAGGGAGCCAGTGGATGCTGCCCAGAGGAACTCTGCCCGTATGCGTGAACGAACAGAGGATCGAAAATAGGCCCCACAGTCACAGGAGCCTCCATCGGCCAGCCTCTTCAACCTGGTTTTGTAGATGGCCAGTTTAGCTAGGGCCAAGAGGAGGTTGACCAGGAGGTCCCGTGACTTTGTGGGGCGGCGGATTGGAAGTGCATAAATAAAAAGGTGAGGGGAAAAGTGCAACCAAAACCTCAACAAAATGTCTAAGAGGAGCCGGAACAGGGGCTGAAGCCTGGCGCACTCTAGATAAATGTGCGCCAGGGTCTCCCTCACACCGCAAAAGGGACATGTGTCGGGGATAGGGGTGAACCGCGCCAAGTACACGCCCGTGCTCACGGCTCCATGAAGGAGCCGCCAGCTGACATCCCCGGCGGGCCTTGGGACTAAGGAGGAGTAAAGGCTGGCCCACCGGGGCTTCTCACCCTCTAGAGGTGGCAGGAGGTCTCGCCATTTCGTATCGGGGCGGGACGTGAGGGTGAGGAGATGAAGGGTGTGGAGCACGAGCGTGTATAGATGTTTCCTTGGCGCGGTCTGGAAGCGGACCGGCTGCAGTTCGTGCAGCCGGCTCACCGTGAAGGGACAGGGGATCCGGTTGGGTCCACGTGGCAGGGGCCCAATAAAAAGGTCCGGAGGGCTTGGGGTGAAGGGAGGGCGGGGCGTACCCTCTCGCAGGACCCGGTCGAGGTAAGCCCGAGCAGTGGGCGGCAAAGCAGCCTTCACCTCCTGAAGTACGCGCCGGGGAGTACGAGGTCTGGAGAGCCCCATGCGCTGAGCAAGCGTCAGGGGATCCAGCCAATCTCCCCGGTCGTAGTCCAGGAGGTCTCCGACCCTAGTGACTTCTGCCAGGACCAACCTCTGGCGCACCGAGGGGGACTCCGCCACCTGCACACGGAGCTGGGGGTTGTGTAGCAGGGGCTCCGCGAGGAGATCTGCCCCCTCGGTGGCCGCCACGGACCTGGTCGCTGAGAATAGCTTCCAGGTCCGGAGGAGGTCCTGGTAGAAGACCGGCAGCCCGTAGAGGTCTCGCGGAAGACCTCTCGGATGGAGATAAAGGAGCTGCCGGTCATATCGGAGCCCTCGGAAACGGCGCAGGAAGGCGTGCGCCAATACGCTCCACGCCGGACTACCTGCACCATAAAGGAGCCTCTGCAGGGCCTGGAGACGGAAGACATGGACCTGAGTGTGTGGACACTTCAGGCCCTGCCCACCCTCCTCCAGAGGAAGATGGAGAACCCCTGCAGAGACCCAGTGCAGTCCTGACCAAAAGAACTCCAGAATCGACGTCCGGAGGTTGGCCAGGAAACCCGGGGCCGGGACCAGGGTGTTGAGCCGGTACCAGAGCATGGACAGGACTAATTGATTGATTACCAGTGCTCTCCCTCGAAAGGAGAGGCATCGGAGCAGTCCTGTCCATTTCCGGATCCGCTCTAGCACCCTGCCCTCTAAACCTTGCCAGTTCTCCGGCGGGGATGGATGCGTGGCAGAAAGGTAAACGCCGAGATAGAGCAGCGGACCCGCACTCCACCTGATGGCCTGAAGCGCGGGTGGGAGAGAGCTCGCCTGCCACCCGTCCCCTACCACCAGGCCAGAGCTCTTGACCCAGTTGACCCGGGCAGAGGAGGCCGCCGAGTAGATCGTCTGGCAAGCCTCCACCCGCACCAAGTCGCCCGGGTCCTGGACCACGAGGAGCACATCGTCGGCGTATGCCGACAGGACCAGCCGCAGCTCCGGCTCTCGGAGCACCAACCCCGTCAACCTCCTGCGGAGGAGACAAAGGAAGGGCTCGATCGCCAGAGCGTACAGCTGGCCCGAGAGGGGGCACCCCTGCCGTACTCCTCGCCCGAAGCTGACCGGCTCGGTCAGGGTCCAGTTGAGCCTGACCAGACACTCTGCGGAGGCGTACAGCACCTGGAGAAAACCCACAAACTGGGGCCCAAAGCCAAACGCTCGCAGAGTGCTCAGGAGGTACCCGTGATCCACCCTGTCGAACGCCTTCTCCTGATCCAGAGACAGAAGGGCGAACGACAGACCATCCCTACACCCAAGCTCCAAGAGATCCCGGACCAGATACAGGTTGTCGAGAATGGTGCGGCCCGGGACGGTGTAGGTCTGGTCTGGGTGGACCACGTCCGCCAGCACGGACCCGAGCCGCAGCGAGATGGCCTTTGCTACGACTTTATAGTCCGTGCTGAGGAGCGAGACGGGACGCCAATTCCGTAAATCGCGGAGGTCCCCCTTCTTCGGCAATAAGGCGAGCACGGCTCGCCTGCACGAAAGAGGGAGGACCCCGCCCTGCAAGGACTCGGCCCAGACGGTGACAAGGTCTGGGCCGAGGACGTCCCAGAACACGCGGTAGAACTCCACGGTCAGCCCGTCCAGTCCCGGAGATTTATTAGTTGGCATGCGACGGAGGGCTTCCGAGAACTCGGCCAGAGTGAGAGGCAGCTCTAGCCGGTCTCGGTCGCCCGTGCTGACCGTAGGGAGTTCGTCCCAGAGCACTCTGCAAGCGTTAGGATCGGTCGGATCCGGGGAGAAAAGGCTCGCGTAGAAGGCCTTGGCCCTCCCGCACATCTCCACCGGATCCGTGAGGGGGGTGCCATCTTCTGCGAGGAGACAGGTGACGTGTTTCTTAGCCCCCCTCTTTTTCTCCAGGGCGTAGAAGAAGCGGGAGCCGCGATCCATCTCCCGAAGGAGACGGATGCGGGATCGAATGAAGGCGCCCCGGGCCCGATGATCTTCGAGTTCCCGGAGCTCCTCCCGCTTCTCCCGGCACGCCCCACAGAGGGATGGATCCTCAGGGCTGGCGGCCAGACGCCTCTCCAGCTCTAAGACCTCCCGTTCCAACTGCCCTATCGTCGCATCCCTCCGTCGGCTGGCGCCCCGGGTGTAGTCACGGCAGAAGAGCCGGGCGCGTACCTTCCCTAGATCCCACCATCGCCGCGCCGAGGGAAAGGCGTGCCGTTGCCCTCGCCAGGCCAGCCAGAACTCCCGGAAGGACGCCACGAAACCCACATCCTCCAGCAAACTGTTATTAAAATGCCAATAGGCCGGCCCCGGCCTCTCCGCGCAGAGAGAGGCCGTCACGGTAGCGAGATGATGATCAGAGAACGGGGCCGGCCGGACGCTGGAGGAGTGGGCCCGCGAAAGGTGAAAACGTGATAAATAGATGCGGTCCAACCGGGAGTGGTGCGACCGATGGGCCTCCACCCGGACAAAGGTGAAGGTTGAGCTGTCGTCCGGGTGGTGGTCGCGCCAGACGTCCACCAGGGAGTGATGTTCGACAATCTCCCTGAGGACGTCCGCGGCGGCCGGGCACTGCTCGATCCCCGAGCGGTCCCGTTTCTCAAGGGTGTTGTTAAAGTCCCCGCCCAGGACCAGGCACTCGCGAGGATCCAAGGTGCCGAGGAAGGTGGACGCCTGCTGATAGAAACGAAGTTGTTCCGGGCCCGGTGTCGGGGCATAGATGTTGATGAGATTGACCACGAGCCCCTCCATACGGACCCGTAGGTGCAGCAGGCGGCCCGGCACAGCCTCGGCAACCCCCAGCACCTCAGGCCGTAGGTCGGGGGAGAACAAGGTCGCCACTCCAGCCTGGCGAACAGAGAGATGGCTGAAGTAGACTCTGTCCCCCCATTCCAGCCGCCAGCTGTCTTCAGCGGCTGGATCCGTATGGGTCTCCTGCAGGAATACTACAGAGTACCCCCCCTCCCGAAGGAAGGAGAGCACCTGGCTCCTGCGGAGACCCATCCTACAGCCCCGGGTGTTCAATGTTGCGAAGAGGAGAGATGCCATGAGGAGGGCTGGAGGGGATCCTTGCTGGCAGAGTCACTCACGGCCCCCATCGGGCCGCGTAACAATCCGTGACCCACCCCGTAGGCGAGTAGTGAGTCACGGAAAAGGCGGACCCGTTGGTAGGCCGTGGCGGCCTGCTTCCCAGTCCCTTTGCCCTCCCCCATGAGGGCCCTCGCGGCCCGGAGGATTTGGTGGAAATCCCCCCATCGCTGGAGAGCGAGCTGTACTTTGTTGCGGGAGCCCCGGACGTCCTCCAGGAACTCCCGCAGCTCCTCTCGCAGCGTATGGGGGGGCGGGGTTACTGGCTCCCGGCTATCGAAAGAAGGGGCCCCGGACACAGCCCTATGGCCCACCGAAACAGATAGGCAAGGGGCGGAGCCTCTACGCAGCTCCTGCTGGGCTGGCACCTTAGGGCCCAACCCGAAATTCGGCTTAGTTGGGAGAGGCGGCGGAGGGAGAAGAGCAGCCTCTGGTGGGTCGGGACGAGGAATTACTGGAGCCGCTCCCTGGGGGTCATCCTCCGAGAAGGGGAGGGAGACAGCCCCAGAGGCGGCAGTGTCATCATGGGAGGTGTGGGAGATTGGGATGGCATCAGGGGCGGGGCAGGGATCAGAAGTAGGGGCAGGGAGCGGGACATGAGCAGGGCCGGGCTGAGGAACGGGGAGAGGATCCTGAGCCGCAGGAGCTGTGCCACTGGGAGGTGGCCTCTCTTGGTGTGGCTGAGGGATCTGGGAATTGGGAAGGGGACCCCCCACGATGCCGGGCTCTAGTATGATGGTGTCTGTTATAGCCACGGCATCGGGAGGCGGACAGATACTTGCGGGGTCCCCGCCTGGGAAGGAGAACTGTTGTCCCACCCCAATGAGGGGTACCCTCTGGGATTCGGGTCCCGGCCGCAGGGCACCGGCCGTCGCTTCAGGAGGCTTGGCGGCCGTCAGCGAGGTGTCACTTGCGACCGGGCAGGTGGAAGAGCCCAGGGGATCCTCAGAGGTGGGAGCGGAACCAGCGGTCAAGGGGAGGGAGCATGGGGAGAGGGGGGAAAGGGGCACCGGGGTGAGGTCATTGAGGTCGAGGCCTGCTGGTAAAGGGTCGTCCTCCCCCTGGGTGATTGGGGTCAGACCCAGGGCCTCGATCTCCTCGTAGATGGAGGGCAGGTCACCTTCTGCCACCCCGGGGTTCTCCCCGCCGGCACCTGAAGCGATGCCCGGGTTGGGGCGTGCAGGGTTGACAAACGGGGCAGAAGGGGCTCCATCAGGGGCTCCCGAGGGAGGGGCGGTAATACCTTCCGGTGCTGCCACGTCTTTCCCAGCCGGTTCTGGCGGACTAAAGCCGCTCGGGGGCAAAGCGGAAGGCTCGGCATCAGTTCCCCCCTTCCTGGTTTTCCGGGGGGCTTCCGCATCGGTGGAAAGGAGCGGGGCTCGAGCCTTCCGCTTGCCCCGCTTCCCTTGTGCTAAGGCCCAGCCCTCCATGGCATCATCCGGGGGCTGGCTAGTAAGGGTCGGGTCGGGGGGGGGCGCGATTCCTTAGGGACTCGGGGAGGTAGTGGTGGGGCAGCATAAGGGAGAGAAAAGTCTCCCTGGGGCGGGCCCTCTCCCACGCCCGGCGATATCCCTGCCTCACCCTCCTCCACAGGCCTCAGCAGACTGTTCGCAGTGGGCCTCTCCCGCTCGTCTGGGCTCACTGGGGGAGGTGTTCCCAGGGCCCGAGCGGGAGCAGCGGTGGACTGGGAAGGAGGAGGGGCGGCTCTGGGCACCGGGCATTCAGGGGCGCCGGTGATGACGGGGCCGACGCCCTGCCGGGGCTCGGGGGGCTCGGATGCTCCTCCTTGCCGGGCCAAGGGACAGTCCCTCCGGACGTGTCCCATCGCCCGGCAGAGGTAGCACCGGGCCTCCCCCGTAGAATAGTACACCCGGTAACGGGCCCCTTGATAGGGGACCATAAAGGACCCCTCGGGCGCCTCCCCGTCACGTGCCGCCGGTGGCATTTGGAGCTGTACCTGCCGGCGGAACGAGAGGATGTGACGGAGGGCGGGGTCTTTGCAGCCCAGTGGGAGAGGGCTGACTACAGAGATGGGTCTCCCCAGGGCGGAGAGGGCAGGTAACAGGGCGGCATTGGGGAGGAAGGGAGGGACGGAAGTGAGGACTAGGCGGACGCCCAAGTCCTCCAGCGGCTCTAAGGGGACGAACACGCCCCCCACCGCCAGGCCCTTCTCCACCGCCTCTTGGGCCGCGGCCTCCGATGCGAGGAAGAAGACTACCTTCCCGTACATTTTGGAGGCCGCTACGATGGCCGTGGGCCCCACCACCCTCGCCAACGCCCGCACATAGGTTTCTACATGGGGCGAGGCGGGTACCAGGAGGCAACGGACGCCATGCCTCCTGGTCAAGGTGGGAAAGGGGCCCCGGCCGCTATAGATGGTAGCTGAGGCGGTGGGCGGGTTAGGTGACGTTGCGGCAGGTGGGGGGGTTGCCGCCACCTGGGCGTACGCTCTGGGGGCCGGGGGTGGGACACCCGCAGAGCTGGTAGAGGGAACAGCAGGGAAGGGTGCCGCGGCCGGTGGCAGGGCCGCAGCAGTAGTGGCTGCCTCTGCCATGGAGGGTCTGGCCTTTGTCGCGGGGCCCTTACCCTTCTTTTTACCCTGGCCCTTCCTGCCGGCTGGGGGGGCTCCCCCAGGATCATGGGGGGCGAGGGACGTGGCAGCAGCGGAGGTCTCTTCAGTGTCCGCCGCTGCCGGTGCCCCAGCGGGGGCGAGAGCAGGTGGTTCGGCAGCGGCGGTCGAGGTGGAGGCTAGGGAGGGTGACGGGGGAACAGGCGGAGGAGGGGCAGCCATGCCCTCTGGAGGGGCTTCTCCCTCCATATTGCCTGCCATGATGAACAGGGGGGGGGAAGGGAAAACTCTTGAGAGGGGGGGTGGGGAGAGGAATTGGGGTGACCACTCCTCTCCGCTAGGCTGCAGGCAGGGGAGGAGGGCACTAAAAGTGGGAACAGGGTCCAGGG
Source organism: Macrochelys suwanniensis (assembly GCA_033296515.1). NCBI lineage: Eukaryota > Metazoa > Chordata > Testudines > Chelydridae > Macrochelys > Macrochelys suwanniensis. The sequence continues at coordinate 3,410 of JAVFKX010000073.1, read as the reverse complement.
TTATCTCGGACTAGTGCGGGGGTAGGGTTCAGTCACCGACACAAGATGGGAAATCCGGCTCCTCTTGTTGCACTAGGGGAGGGGATGATATAACAGCATGGGGGTGCAGTGAGATAGGGTCAAAATTAAACAGGAGAGGGGCACAAGCGCATGGGAGGGGGTGTGGGTGCATGAAAGCGGGGGGCTAATCAGGGCAAACGGGGCTTCAGGGGGAGGGAGACAACCAACTAAGAATGGGGCAGAAAAACAAGGGACTAGTTTCAGGGCTAGGGTAGGGCAAAGAAACAAGGCTGTAGAGGGAGAGGGGCGGGGCAGGCAAAACTGAAACTAGCAAGGGGCTGGGACCAAAAAAAAAGGGGGCAAACAACTGCAAGGGGTAAATGGGGCAGGTGGCAAGGGACAAAGCAAGGGACGTACTGCTGCGGGGAAGAGGGTCAGTCCAAGGGGTATGGGAGGGGCACGTGCACGCACGTGCGCTTGCACAAAGTCAATGGGTGGGGCTGGTTGCCACTGCAGGCCCAAATGATGTTAAAAGTTTGTGGCGGGCCATGGAAGCAGCTAAGTCCAGAGGCTGTAGCACAAGGCAGATGGTGAGCAGCCAGCAGAGGTGGTGGAGGGGGCAGGGGTGGTGGTGGGGGTTATGGGGGGGCACAGGTGGACCAGGGGGCAGGCTCAGTGCCACACCCCCTGTGCCCCTACAAACACAGTCAATACCCCCACCACTAGAGCACAGTTCGAAAGATTACTCAGTTCTTGGAGGCCCCCTCCACGGTGGTCTGCAGAGTCTCCGCCGACGGTCTTCTGGGTCTTCCTCCTCTGGGTACCAGCAGCTTCCTGGCAGCAAACAGGGCAGCAGCAGCAGCTCCAGCAACTCCAGGCGGTGGTCCGGTGGTCAGGCAGGACCCCTCTCAGCTGGTGGCGGTAGTGGTCACAGCAGCGGCTGGAGCAGGAGCCCCTTACACCCCGCCTCTGGGGAGAGGGCCAGCAGGCCCCCTCCCCCCCAAGGGGTTGCTGCAGTAGCAGGAGTAGCAGCAACCAAGGTGTTGGGGGGGGTGTTCAGCTGCCAAGCAGCCAGCAACCAGAGAGTAGAGTAGTGGGAGGGGTGTCTGGCCCAGCCAGGGGAGAAGCTGGAGCAGCAGTAGTAGCAGCAAACAGCAGCTGGGAGGGCCCAGGGCCTAGCAGCAGCCCCAGCAGGATGAGCAGAAGGAGCAGCAGCCCTCTACCACCTTCCCGGCCAGAGGGCTATAGGAAAGTGGTAAGGAACCAGTATGTTCTTATTGGGATCCGGGAAGTGGGCGGGCGAAGCCCGCCCACTGCTAAAGGATCCCCCCCTTCAGCCTAAGGGGAGGGATTCACAGGACCTGGATACCAAGTGAGTCCGGGGGACAAAAAATGAAAAAACAGGAACGGGAGTGCGGTCAAAGGGTCAAACAAAGCGAACCAGATGGGGACACCGAGCAGAGAACCCCGGACAGCGCCCACTGCTCCTCAAAGGTGTCAAGGGAGCCAGTGGATGCTGCCCAGAGGAACTCTGCCCGGATGCGTGAACGAACAGAGGATCGAAAATAGGCCCCACAGTCACAGGAGCCTCCATCGGCCAACCTCCTCAACCTGGTTTTGTAGATGGCCAGTTTAGCTAGGGCCAGGAGGAGGTTGACCAGGAGGTCCCGTGACTTTGTGGGGCGGCGGATTGGAAGTGCATAAATAAAAAGGTGAGGGGAAAAGTGCAACCAAAACCTCAACAAAATGTCTAAGAGGAGCCGGAACAGGGGCTGAAGCCTGGCGCACTCTAGATAAATGTGCGCCAGGGTCTCCCTCACACCGCAAAAGGGACATGTGTCGGGGATAGGGGTGAACCGCGCCAAGTACACGCCCGTGCTCACGGCTCCGTGAAGGAGCCGCCAACTGACATCCCCGGCGGGCCTTGGGACTAAGGAGGAGTAAAGGCTGGCCCACCGGGGCTTCTCACCCTCTAGAGGTGGCAGGAGGTCTCGCCATTTCGTATCGGGGCGGGACGTGAGGGTGAGGAGATGAAGGGTGTGGAGCACGAGCGTGTATAGATGTTTCCTTGGCGCGGTCTGGAAGCGGACCGGCTGCAGTTCGTGCAGCCGGCTCACCGTGAAGGGACAGGGGACCCGGTTGGGTCCACGTGGCAGGGGCCCAATAAAAAGGTCCGGAGGGGTTGGGGTGAAGGGAGGGCGGGGCGTACCCTCTCGCAGGACCCGGTCGAGGTAAGCCCGAGCAGCGGGCGGCAAAGCAGCCTTCACCTCCTGAAGTACGCGCCGGGGAGTACGAGGTCTGGAGAGCCCCATGCGCTGAGCAAGCGTCAGGGGATCCAGCCAATCTCCCCGGTCGTAGTCCAGGAGGTCTCCGACCCTAGTGACTTCTGCCAGGACCAACCTCTGGCGCACTGAGGGGGACTCCGCCACCTGCACACGGAGCTGGGGGTTGTGTAGCAGGGGCTCCGCGAGGAGATCTGCCCCCTCGGTGGCCGCCACGGACCTGGTCGCTGAGAATAGCTTCCAGGTCCGGAGGAGGTCCTGGTAGAAGACCGGCAGCCCGTAGAGGTCTCGCGGAAGACCTCTCGGATGGAGATAAAGGAGCTGCCGGTCATATCGGAGCCCTCGGAAACGGCGCAGGAAGGCGTGCGCCAATACGCTCCACGCCGGACTACCTGCACCATAAAGGAGCCTCTGCAGGGCCTGGAGACGGAAGACATGGACCTGAGTGTGTGGACACTTCAGGCCCTGCCCACCCTCCTCCAGAGGAAGATGGAGAACCCCTGCAGAGACCCAGTGCAGTCCTGACCAAAAGAACTCCAGAATCGACGTCCGGAGGTTGGCCAGGAAACCCGGGGCCGGGACCAGGGTGTTGAGCCGGTACCAGAGCATGGACAGGACTAATTGATTGATTACCAGTGCTCTCCCTCGAAAGGAGAGGCATCGGAGCAGTCCTGTCCATTTCCGGATCCGCTCTAGCACCCTGCCCTCTAAACCTTGCCAGTTCTCCGGCGGGGATGGATGCGTGGCAGAAAGGTAAACGCCGAGATAGAGCAGCGGACCCGCACTCCACCTGATGGCCTGAAGCGCGGGTGGGAGAGAGCTCGCCTGCCACCCGTCCCCTACCACCAGGCCAGAGCTCTTGACCCAGTTGACCCGGGCAGAGGAGGCCGCCGAGTAGATCGTCTGGCAAGCCTCCACCCGCACCAAGTCGCCCGGGTCCTGGACCACGAGGAGCACATCGTCGGCATATGCCGACAGGACCAGCCGCAGCTCCGGCTCTCGGAGCACCAACCCCGTCAACCTCCTGCGGAGGAGACAAAGGAAGGGCTCGATCGCCAGAGCGTACAGCTGGCCCGAGAGGGGGCACCCCTGCCGTACTCCTCGCCCGAAGCTGACCGGCTCGGTCAG
>JAVFKX010000072.1:0-61866 GCA_033296515.1 Macrochelys suwanniensis | reverse complement strand
GGACAGGCCTGTTGCTTAAGCAGCTGCACTCGAAGATTGGTGATCTTCATCTGTGCCTGAGCTTCAGTGCTGTACGGATCCTCAGTCGAATAAGGTGGTGAGAGAGCTCGATATATAACCTGAACAAAGAAAAGCAGAGACAAATAAATAAAGAAGAACTGGGGATGTGAACTGGAGTCTTTTGAAAGGCTTGCAGTGTGTTGTCTGCAAACTCTGCACAGTTTGCCTCTGGTTTGATTTACAGGACTGTCTGTGACATCTGGAACTGATATGACAGTAAGATGGGATGAGGTTTTTAGAGCTTGATCACACCTGGGGAAGGGTTGCCCTCTGTTATGTTATGGAACAGCTGTCCCCCATGGTGCATGAAGGAAAGTAATGAGTTGAGTAATGAGATTCCCAGTGTGCTCTGTCCTATCTACAAGGTAGTGGAGTAGCAAAGTAAGTTTTATCCAGAGGAGAAGCATTCTTGTTCATCTTTTTAAAAAGTCAGAGCCTGATCCTGGCAACACTTAGGGTATGTCTACACTGCAATTAAAAATCCACAGTTGGCCTGTATCAGCTGACTTGGGTTTGCGGGGCGCAAGCTAAGGGGGTATTTAACTGAGTTGTAGATATTCAGACTTGGGCTGTAGCCCAGGCTTTGGGACCCCACAAGTGGGGAGGGTCCCAGAACTTGAGCTACAGCTTGAGCCCAAACATCTACATTGCAATTAAACGACCCCATGAATCCAAGACCCGCGAGCCCGATTCAGCTAACACTGGCCAGCAGCTGGTGTTTAATTGCAGTGTAGACCACCCCGTAGGGTGAAATCCTGGCCTCATTGAAGTCAATGGGAATTTTTCCATTGGCTCCAGTGGGGCCAGGATTTCACCCTTACTACTTGGCATAGTACTTTACCATGAACAGTACTGAAGTCAATGGGCTTGAAGTAGTGAGCGTTGGATGTAAAAAGGATGTAAAAAGCTTTTGTCCATTTGCTTATTAACCCTCCACTCCCAAAACTGGGTGTATTTTTTGGCAAATAAAGCAGATTTCCAAATATTTGGTTCATGTCTAACCCATGGTGCTTCCTAGTGTGAAAGTGATTGGGTGTGGTGAGTAATGACAGCAAGAAGATAACCCAGAGGACTGAGATAAGAAAGAAAACTTGGGGGCCTTTTAGGTTTAAGCAAATACCATTAGGCTTTATTTTAACTCAGTAGGACTGAACAGGCAAAAATTGATTTAACTGGAGAGCACTAGATAAAAATAACTAGTTTTCTTTAAGAGGTTTATTTGGAACTTGTTAATGTAGTTGTCTATACAATGTGATACCAGAAACATCAAGCATGCAATGTATTTAATCTATTAATTGATTATTATTTAGTATGATGTCACACTTTATATTAAGGGTACATTTCTAAATCGCATATAAAGAGATAATGAATAATATTTTTAAAATAATATTTGAATGAATAGTTTATCAATTGTTTATAAACATCTAAATATCTTTTTACTGATGTGCTTATAACCATCTATAACACATACTACTCCTATAGGTATCATGCTTATAAGATATTAGCCATTTATGAACCATTCATAAATGTACACATGTACCCTTAATATAAAGTGTGATCATGAACACTGTCGTTAGCGTAGCGTTGACTATATGCTCAGCACTCGACAAGATGTAATGTGGGATAAATCCTGAGCCAGGGACCTCACAATCACAGATCCTGATCCTGCTCTTGATAGCACCTATGTACGTGGACTAATCTGCTTAGAGGGACCCCCACAGAAATCAATGGAGCTCCATGTGGGTGTAGCAACCCCATACCAGCTTCATACCACCAGGTGCAGGCCTAACCTAGACAGACACAGAAGTCACATACGGGGAAACCCAGAGGAGGGAGAAGCTTGTTGTTCTTTAATATTATTATTAGCTTTCAATGTACAGTATGATCTTGATTCTCTGAAGGTCTCAGGCAAGGAGGCCTTACAGTTAAACCACAGAGCTGGGCATCAAGAAAGTTGGGTTCAATTCCCAGTCATGCCACAAATTTCCTGTGTGACTTTTGGGAAATAAGCACAGTTCTCTAACCCTCAGCTTCCCCAGGTGTAAAATGGGGTTCATAAAACATACTCCACCCACCTCACTGGTGGTGTTTAAATTCATGAATGTTTATAAAGAGATTTTAGATTCCTGTCTGGAGTGGGCTGTAAACAAGAAGTATGTTATTACCCAGCAGGGGGGGAATTTGAGGGGAGGAAACTGGAGAAGAGGCAGAATACAAGACGCATGAGGAGAGCAATCTAGCTCAGGCCTGCACAACTTGTAAAGCAGCAAGGGCCATACCACTCCAAAGAGAACAGCTGAGGGCCAAAACCCCCCAGCCCCACGGAAACACCACCCCCCACAGCGCCGCCCGCCCCGTGGAAACAACCCCTCCTTCCCCAGCGCTGGGGTATGGAAGCCTGTAGAGGGGGAAAGAAACAGAGTGCATAGGGTGACCAGATCACAGCAGTAAAATAGGACCCGCCCCCTCCCCGCTCGGCCCCACCATCACACCCCTCTTCGCCCCCCCAGGGGTCACTATATTACTGCACACAACAGGCAATCAATGCAGTTGTAGATAAATCTCTGCATTATGCATTTTTGTATAACTTTTATATGGCTTTGTAATGAACCTTGGTAATATGTTATAGCGGGCCCCTAAGGTAGTATAATTAAGGTAAAAGAAAAATGTCATTTTGCTAGAAGTAGAATAAGATCTTCCCCTCACTTTGTATCCAATTGCCCTGTTGAATGAATGAGGTGTGAATGAGGAAGGCATGGAAGGCAGGCACCTCCAGACAGCTGCAACCCTTGGAGAGGAGATGGGAACCAGACCAAGGACAATCAAACTTGTCAAGTGGGCTGACTAGAGAAGAGCAGACATACTGACGGCCTCAGGGGTTAGAAGCAAGCACCTTCCTTTGGGAATACCCTCTTTGCAGCATTGGGACAACCCCAGCCCAGAGACAAGCAGCAAAAAGGACCAACGGGGACAGTCCCAGATTTTGGGTAGCACAGTGAGCCCACGCGGGCCGCATGCGGCCCCCGGGCCGCATGTTGTGCAGGCCTGATCTAGGTGAAGCACGTTAGGTGCGCCGGATGCTAAATTGTTCTCCACGCAGTCCTTGGCACTTTGCCTCTTACTCGGTCCCGTTTCTTTTTCCTGGGCTCCACCCTTGATGGATAATTGGAGAACCAGCTAACAAGCTCTATAGATAATCCATGTCTTTTTAACAGAACAACCCTACTGTTATTGAAGGACATTGTTGCTTCAGTTAACCAGGGTTTCACTGTAACTTTAAAAGAATGACTCTATGCAGGAAATAATAATACAGGCTCCTGGTGCTGCCGACTCACCAGACTGCTGGCTTTGCCTCTCCTGGCTCTCTCATCCCCAGAGCTCTGCCTGGGCTCCCTTTCTGGCCATGACCTGGCACTTTTCCAGAACTGCCAAATTCCAGCCAGAGGAAGCCTTGTCAGGGGATGGAAGGAGATTTAGAGCTCTTTACAATTCTGAGCTGAATGGCGGCAGTGTGCTTTGTGCGCCTTGTCAGCGAGCCAAATGTGGCAGCAATCAGTGTGCTGGTGACAGCAGCGATTTGGACATCCCCGGTGCCTGACGTTGCACGTTAGAAAGCGCATAATACCACAGCTCCAGGCTTTGACAAGTGCAAAGTGAACAATGGTGCATGTGCTGCTTCTGCGTTCAAAGCACCTTTGTGCCAAGTTGAACCCATCGTCCAATTGGCAGCTTTAAAGATAGAATAATAGAATATCAGGGTTGGAAGGGACCTTAGGAGGTCATCTAGTCCAACCCCCTGCTCAAAGCAGGACCAATCCTCAATGTTTGCCCCAGATCCCTAAATGGCCCCCTCAAGGATTGAACTCACAACCCTGGGTTTAGCAGGCCAGTGCTCAAACCACTGAGCTATCCCTCCCCCCCAGGGAGCACCTAATTCCCTTTACCTAACAGACCATAAGAAAGGGACTGGTTTAGGGCGGGAGAGGCAGTGGGAGGACAGGCTGGTGAGTTGTGTTCACCCTGAGTAAAAGTGTTGAGCCTGGGATGGGGGATATAAATAATTAGTTACGCGCTTCAAAAGGACTTTGTCTCTCTTTCAGTAACACCCCACCTCTTTTATACTCCTCCAGAAGAAAAAACTAAATCGGGCAGGTACGAACACAAACCCGAACACATCCCAATGTCAGGACCTGCATACATTCCCAGGGTTTATTATTTACCCAAATTTAAAACTGTATAATTTTGACCACAATAGCGTTTTAGGGGCTTCATGAACATGAGATGCCTTCAGATATGGAAAGAAAATTGGCTGGAAAAGATCCAGGTTCTAGACATTAATTTCCTTTTAGCTGAGGTGATGGAAAAAGCAGGCTGAGAATTTTCAGTAAAAACTAACACTTCGGGTTCTTCATGATTAAAGACCAACTCAAATAGCTTCTGAAAGCCTTTTCTGGTTCAGATCAGAGTAGTGAGGGAAACATGAAACAGGGAATACTTCATCTTAGACATAGCTATAGGCATGGTTCTTTATTCCCATCATTTTCAATTATTCTTGCCTGTCAAGCCTGTTTGAAACCAAGCATGCGGTCAATATTTACAACTGTAGTACTGACAATTAAAAGGGAAAAAACCTCTCATTATTAGGTGAAATCTTGACTCAACTGAAGTCAATAGGAGTTTTATCATTGACTTCAGTGGAGCCAGTATTTCATCCTGGTTCTTTAAAGGTTACAATCATTTCTTTTTATGATTACTTGAATACAGCGATGCTAAACATGATCGCCTATCTGTAATTCCCAGTAGACTTTAAGGACCAGATTCATCAGTATACTCTGGCTGCTATGTGCTACTTCAGTGATGCAGAACAGCCATAAACTCATCTTAACTGGCCAGTTATACCAGGTTTATTGCTGCTTTTCATCATTGGAGCAGTGCAGACCAGTTGGCACATACTAGTGAATCTGGCCTTAAAATCATTAACTTAATAAACAACCCCCACTACTAGGTTCATTGTAATAAAATGCAAGTTCTCTCTAACACAATATAAAACCCAAATTGCCATATAAACAGTAATCCTCTTCTCTGTGCTAGCCAATCGAGCTGGAACCTCCAGATGCAGTATATTAAGAACACGACTGCACTTCCTGGCTGGATTTTTCTGTTCAATTGTCAAGCTCATTGACTTATTCCATCACCTCTCAGCAATAACTCTAGCGTATCCCTTGGTTCACTCCATCCTGTCTCATTAATAACTAATTGTAACACTTTCAGGGCTATCTGCTCCAAAGTCTCCTTCCTGATCTTTCTGTGTGCACCCGCTCAGGTCTTAGGCCTCTGACCTTTACCACTTCTGGGGTGGAAGGATATGATTCTCCAATTTGCAAAATGGGCCCTGGGCTTCAGTATTCAGAGGATTGACTGTGCTTACCCTGCAGGTCTGATTGGGTTCTGACACCGGAGGTTCTTCCCTTCAAGAGTTTGTGACCAAAGGTGAGTATGGCGACCACATGGCCTTCTTAAACTAAAGTCTTGTTTAATTTCAACAGTACAAAGCATTTAGATAAAAAGGATTTTAAAACAACAATCTACATGCAGGTCTATCTTACCTATATTGCTTCCCATCCCTCATGATAGCCTAGGCAGACCTAACTTCTTCAGATGCCCCAGCAATGCCCACATAGACAGACTTACAGCTCCTCAACAACAACTACTCTAGAGAGGGAATCCCTTTAAAACCTGCTAGGGATCCTTTGTTCTTGTGAGTTTCCAGGCTTTTATCCTTCTTGTCTGAACCAGTTTGGTAGGCTCCACAAGAGGTCAAGCCAGACGCCTCAAAGCCAATGGTTCTGCCATTATCTTGTAACAACCCTCAAGTGTTTACTGTGGGTGACTTACTATGAACCATTGTTTCCACTTTTTACTTGTTTTCCCAACATCCCTGTTCAATTAACCCAATATAGTAATACAGTACTCCAATCGCCAGGTCAACATACAGAATTAATAAATTATAACAGTGCAGCTCCACATCCATCATGCTATTCTTAGCTGATTTACTCAGGAGAATTTCAGCATTTGACTAAGGTGATACCACTGGTTCCAGACATAGGAGAGGAACAACAAATTCCCCACACCCACTGTGCAAGTCTCTTATTGCAGGACTTGTGGTTAATCACCCTTCCATCTAAAAAAATACTAGAATGGGTCCTGCCCAAGAGAATTCATGCAATGATGGCTATTGTGTGATTAAAAGAGAAATTATGTAATAGAGTAAAGGGGCACAGCCACAGGAGACCATTCTGTGGGAGCTAGACATTGCCATTCTTACATCAAACAGTCCCTTACTCTGAGGATTGTCCCATTGATTTCAATGGAACTTACTCATGGGGTGAGGTATTACTCAGTTGTGAATAACGGCGGCCTTGGTATTCAAAACACCCTTAAAAACGCTTATTCACTGAGGCCCACAAGATGGGGTCTTATTTAAAACAACAATAAAAAAATCAAACCAATACTAAGCCATGCCCACCACTGTATTTCCCAATGCATCCCATCTTTGCGTGTCTGTCTTTCAGGCTCTGATTCTGTAAATACTAAATACCAGTATAGTGCTCATTGCTGTGAAGATAATGGGTCTATTCATGTTTGAAAGCACTCTACCTCATAGAGAGTATTTGCAGGATTGGATCCTTACACTGTTTGCTGTTCAGAGCAGGGACTTCCTTTACGTTTGTGTTTGGTACAGCACCTAACACATAATACATAAATAATAAAGAAACTCCCTAAAATATAACCTACCATAAAGACATTTCCATTCACAGTGTTGCCAAAGCTCATGACTGCATTGCAAGTTCTATGACATTAGGTATTTTCCTTCAAGCTTTCAGCTCCCTGAGTTGTGACAATCTCAACTGTCTTTTTTAAAAAGTAAGTTTCCAGCCCTCATGTTTGTGGAGGAAATGTGACCCGAGTGCTCCGTAAAGGCTCAAAAACCAGAAGGCCCCAAGCGTTCTATTTTTAAAAAAATCTCTTGATTTTTAAACCAATTTTATGATTTTTGGTGCCTGACCCAGGATTTTTGAACAGCTGGGGTTGGCAATACTGCAGTCACCATGTACGTAAGTCTGTCTATCGGGGGCCCCAAATAAGAACTGCGACAATTAAAACAGAATTCATTGGGTAATCCTCAACCATAAACCCAGGGGGCATGGATTCACCAGGATCATGAATACAGGCATGCACAGTCTTTCCTGCCTGCATGTCACTCCTGTTGTGGGGCCTGATTTTGAACTCCCTCCAGTTTAAATCTGGAGCATTTCCATGGAAATCAATGAATCTTGTGCATCTGTCAGTTCAACATCTGTGTTTTCTTTGTATAAGCGATACATTCCTCCCACATCACATGAAACTCTTCTGTTGGATCATTTGTCTTATAAATGAGATATAAAGCAATGTCGATACAGCAGTCTTTTAAAATTGAGACAAGAGATTTTCCATCTTCTTGGAAGCAACCTCTACATACAGTCAAAACCTGTTTTTAAAAAGACCTCATGGTAGAGTTGGTCAGAAAATGCCCCCATCCCCATGGGACTATTTTAACAAAAGTGAAAAAATATTCAAGTTTCAGCAAAAAACTGAAATCCAAAATATTTCATCCACAACCTGAAATATTTCAATTTGGAAATGTCGTTGAGGTGCCTCATGGAAGTTGTAGTTCTGGTGCCTCATGCTCCCATTCTCCTCTATAGACCAGGCTCCCAGGTTGAATTACATCTCCCAGGATGCACTCTCTTAGTGAGGGGAGGCTGTGCATCATGGTAGGTGAAGTCCAACTGGGGAGCCAAGCCCACAAAGAAAACTTGGAGCACCAGGAACATTAACTACAACTCCCATAATGCATTGCACCAGCATTTCGGACTCCAAATATTTTGGTTTTCAGCCAAATGGTTTGGTTTTCAGACATTCTCTTTTTTTTTTTTTTTGACAAAAATTAAAAATTTTCCACAGAAAGCAGATACTTTTTGTGATACTTTAGTTTAGTTGGAAACCCAATTTTTCATTGGAAAAAAAGTTTCAGTGGAAATTCTTCAACCAGCTCTATTTGTAGTCCAATGCACTTGCAAAAGAAGAAAAAAAAGTAGCAAATATCATATAGATTTAGGCTCACTGTCCCTTTAAGAAAAAACTCTATTGTGCATGTTTCTTCTGTCTCCTATGTGTAAGGGGACTGTTGGCGTGTTACTAAAACTTAGTGGGGGTTGGCTAGCTCCCAGTACCAAAAGAAAGGGGAAGGGTCGGTGGGAAATCAGGACCCTGAGACTGCCAGTCCCCAGGGAGTAGTGTAGCCAGGGAGGGAAGCAGGGGGAGCGGCCGCTCTCCCTGTGAGCGGAAGCGGCGCCTTAAAAAGGAAGCGGCGCCTTTTTAAGCGCCGCTTCTTGCACTCACCCGGCGGCGCTCCGGGTCTTCGGCGGTGGGTACCACCGAAGACCCGGAGTGAGTGAGGACCCGTCGCCGAAGTGCCGCCGAAGACCTGGAGCGCTGCTGGGTGAGTACAGGGGGAGGTGCCTTTTTATCGCGCCGCTCTCCCTGCGCTCCGGACCTGGCTGCGCTACTGTCCCCAGGGGCAACGGGAAGAGGCCAACACTTCAGGTCAGCCTGATTGACAGGGCAGGCAGGTTATGAAGGAGTTAGGAGGCCGGGGGGGATCCTCTGTGTGAGCTGAAACTGCCTGGGCCAGAGTGGGGCCAAGCTAAGGAGAAAGCAGTGTTGCCAACTCCACATAGCGGGAAGTCACCCGACAAACCCTGAAAAGTCGCTAGATGTAGCTGTTTAAGCACTCAAAAGGAGTCAAAAATGTCTCTAACAAAATTTCCAGAGAATTATATCTATGTGTATGCACCCAGGCAAGTATGGTCACAAAATCATTCACAAGCAGCTCAATAGTGTCAATAAAATCCATTCCACGCTCTTCTTACTACATTCTTTTGCACACCGAGTCAATGTCATTATGTCTCAATTGAGCATGTCCTCAGAAGGAATCACATTCCAGGGCTTCTTGGGCTCAGATCACCATAATCTGCAGGCGAGGAAAAGAAGTTTGTGGAGGCTAATTAGATATTTTGCTAAAGCCAGGCACACTTTGGAGACAGCAGCACATTAGCCAGGGCTTGTTTTTACCCAAATGTGTTCTTGCTTGCTGCTCCGTAGGAGGTAGCGCACCCGGTGATGCAGGGAAAGATGGCTAATGAAGCGGGCAGGGCGGGGGGGGGGGGGGGGGGGCAAGTTAGCTGACAAGGAGAGCTGCATGGATGAAAGGTGGGGTGGGATGGGATGAGACAGGGCCTTGTGCCCAATGGGGCGGGGGGCACCGTGCCTCCAGAGATAAAGCCCTTACTATAGGATCAAAGGTGGAGCTAGCTTGATTTTGGCTCCCCTTTACTCCTTCCCCGGGCTTGGCCTGGGCTTAGCTGCCCAGGTATTTTCAGAAATCAAACCCTGGAAGCGGGGGGATGGGGAAGGGGTCTGGCTAGTGGATTTTTGTTTTTAAATCTACTTTCTTGGCTCCCTGCAGCGCCGAGCTCAGGTCGGGCGAATGCTCTTGCCCCTGGCTCTGGCTCTCCCTTTCACTAACCTGTTGGCTCAAATCCAGGCTGGCAAGAAAGGGAGGCTCAGCTAAAATTAACCAACCCTAGCTGTCCTGGCTGCAGTTTACAGAGAGTGAGGGGGACCCTGGCAGAGAGCCAAGCACAGGGAGATGCCCCCGCCAAGAGGTCTTGCAGGCCAGACTTGGGGCGGGGGGGATCATAACCCCAATGGGGGTTGGGAGAGTGACGCTGGAAAGAAGGGTCCTGCTACGTAGAGCCTGAAGGCATCTGGCCACCACCAGAGCAAGTGACTGATTCACTGCAACCCTGCAGCACAGCCGGGGCCTGGGAAGGAGGCCTGGGACCTGTGAGGAACAGGCTGTGAATTGCCCTTACATTCCAGAGACAGCTGTTTGTGATGTCCCCGTGCCACAGAGCGGTGTTATGTGTTTTCCTTTAACCTATCACATTTTTTTCCTTATTTTTTAAAACTGATTGCTTTTTAATAAATTGTATTTGTTTGAACTATATGCAATCATCATCAGTGAGTTAGGGAAGCATCCAGAGCAGAGAGAGCACACCGGAGTGGGGACACCCTGGCCCATGTCCTGAGTGACCACAACAAGATTGGGGTTTGAGCCCACCAGGAATCCTGGGCCCAGCCTTGTCGGGGTTACGAGGACTCTGCCACACAGGAGAGTGGCAGGGGAGTCCTTGAGGTCAGGCAGGCCTCTGGGTAAAGGGAGTGAGAGCGAGCACTCAGATCCTTTCACTAGCCAATTCCACCAGGCTAGTGTATAAGCCAGGAAAGTTCTCCACAATAGCGGAACCAATCCCGTTTACATATGCAGCAGAGCAGCCCTTTCCCTCACACACTTGAATGGGTGACACTTGAGCTAATGATTATTTCATCTTTTTCATGGACAAAGAGCCTTATCTACTTGCAGTTCTACAAATGTGACAACACAGCCCAACATATAAATAAAACAATGTCTGAGAATGTGCTGCATTCAAGTAACCAGCCAGTACCATAATAATCTCCATTTATAAGTACATAAAAGTCTTTTGCAAGTACCCAAGTATGTTTACACTCGTGAAGCAATAAAAGGGAAGCTTTTTATAGATCTATAGAGTGGGAAGGAAAATGGCACTGAGAACACAACAAATAGGCTCTGAAGTCAAAGTTGCTTGAGGAAATCAACAAAAACAGCAAAAGATTTGCTGGAATTCCAAGCGGGTAGAGCAGGACAAGCCCCACGCCCCGACCCCACTCCCTGCAGGAGCACTGGGTGGACAGGAGGAACGAAGCGAGCCAAACAACCTTATAACGGAACATTGTGTGACGTTAAACGAGTATGTTCTCTAATAGATCAGCAACCTAATAATGAAACAATGTTAACCAGGATGACTTTAAGTGAGGAGTTACTGTACAGCTAGCAAGATTTTCCAGATGAATCATAGATGTATTTAGGTCACCAGAGCTTCCATTAACCTGACCTCATGGGGCCTGATTCTTTCCCGGCAGGATACCAGGGACTGCCATCGAAACCCACATGAGGAATTTATACTACAGTGGAAAAATGGGGGCCCCGAGTTTTTGGATGCACATGCTCTATCTCGGGATTCATCACTTTGAGAGACCTGCATGCTCCCTCAGGACACTTCCTCTTCACAACTTGTCCTGTACATGTATACTCAGCGGAGAGAGACTGCACACACACATATCAGTGTATTTCATATAAATGGGGAGGAGCATGCTGCAGCATCCAAAAGGATGCAGGCCAGTGCCAGCATTGTGTAATCTCACCTGTACCAAATAGTAAACAAAGATCATGCTGAAAATTTAAATATAAACAACTTTGTTCTACTGAAGATCTTCCCAGTCGGATCCTTGGCATTTGGTACAGTTGAATGCTGATCCCATTTAGTTGTCATTCTTTTTTTATTGCCTTTTATGTGTCTTATATGAACACAGGAAAAAACTGCAATAGGAAAAGTATGTTAAGATTTTCTATTTTCTCAGAAGGGAGAGTGAAGTGATGTCTACACAACAGAGCCTATGATGGCATAGCCTTCCAGGGTAGATTCAGCATATGCAGGCAGAAGTTTTTCTTCCAGTGTACAAACACCACCTCCCCAAATGACATTAGCTATGCAGAGAGAAGCACTCTTTTGCCGGCACAGTTGCATTTACACTCAGGGATTGTCGGCATAGCTAAGTCACTAGGGGGTGTAATTTTTTCACACCCTTGCCCGACTTGCCCTTGTCAGTATAGACAAGGCCTGAGAGAAGAAACAAGAAACATACGCAGATAAATAAGAGGGAATAAAACGTACAATAACTTATTTAACAAAAATTGTCAAGTTTACATTAGAGGAATCTATCATTTTTTTGGTACCCTGGCATTAGGACTAACCTGACCATGTGTTTGGGCTGCCTTTAATCCCTGTGTTGTTGTGACATCTCTAGTTTAGTTAGTTAAAGTCTGTGTAACGCCTGAACATGTAAAGCATTAATGACTGAAAGGATGATTTTCAAAGGCAAAGAAAGGGCAGTAGGCACGTAACTCCCACTGACTTTCAGTGGGTACTCAACACATAAATCTCCCCCTAAATCCCTGCGCCCTGCACAGAGCTCCAGTAAGTAACTAGGTCAGCCATGTGCTAGGGAATTCTGCAGGGGACAGGGGAAGAAGGAATCCTTTCCCCCAGGCCACAGGATCTGCAACTGTGTGAACAGCACCAGCCTAAGTCTGTGCATTGCCATAAGCTTGAGTTTGTGAATGCACAAACCTGTAAAGATAAGGCTAAATCTGACCCAGCGTGCAGTTCAGTGCAAATACTTTGTACACTGCCAGCCTGTTCTCCTGGCCTGCCGCCCGGCATTGCTCTGTAGTGCATGGGTGTGCAGACACCCCCACATCCTCCCACTCCCCGCTTAGTGGTACTGGTGCAGCTCGGCTGCAATCCAAGGCCCCCATACAGAGGGGCAGGCTTTGCCCAAGTAAGATTGTTATTTCTATTCAAGAGTGTTTTTGTAGTTTAGATGATCCCAGCAGCATTGTCAATAAAAATAGCGGTTGATAGCTTGGTCTGGTCGACACTAGGATTTTTTGCCATACATTTCCCACTGCTGCTTCTGCCAGTGGTTGCTAGGATGAGACCATACACACGGCACCCGCAGCCATCAGCATGTTAACTACCTTGGTGGGCAGGCCTACTCTGAGCAAGGTCAAATAAAATGGTGCTTACAGTGTCAGTGCCCCCCTGGAGCCCTTTCTACACTAGTGTTCCCACCAGTGGCACTATCACCAGTGGCAGCAATGATGGGAAACTTATAGCAAAAATGCCTATACACCAGCACAGACGACACCTCAGTATGCCCCGGCAAGCAAGTTGAGTATTTCCATGTAATTCACAGTTATCTATGGTAATTCATGGTTCTCTTCCTGAACTCATTTTCTCCTGTGCACTCCTCCTCTGGGTTCGTCCTGATGCTAATCCCATAAACACCTGACCCTAGTCTCCTTGGGCTTCACAAGTGTACCAAAATGCACTGGCCAAGACTTCATCTGAAGCTGTGGGTGTTCAGTTCCTCTGAAAATAAGGTGCCCATTGCTCTGCACCCTACAGACTACCTCCTCTGCTACTGCCCCATGGATACCACCCTCCCTTCACCCCAGAGCCCCTCTTACAATAACAGGGCCTAATCACATCCGCCACGCCATCAGGGGCTCATTCACCTGCACATCTACCAATGTGATATATGCCATCATGTGCCAGCAATGCCCCTCTGCCATGTACATTGGCCAAACCGGACAGTCTCTACGCAAAAGAATAAATGGACATAAATCTGACATCAGGAATCATAACATTCAAAAACCAGTAGGAGAACACTTCAACCTCCCTAATCACTCAGTGACAGACTTGAGGGTAGCAGTGTTGCGACAGATTAACTCCAAAAGCAGACTTCAAAGAGAAACTATTGAACTCGAATTGATATGCAAACTAGGTTGCATTGCGTCCGGATTAAATAGAGATTTGGAATGGCTCGGCCATTACGTTAATTGAATCTTTTTCCCTTAAGTTAACGATCCTCATTCACACCTGTGTGACCATCTTGTTTATCACTTCAAAGGTTTTTCTTCCCCTGCTGTTATGGTTCCTCTCAACTAATTAGCCTCTTAAGGTTGGTCTATGCACCTCGACCTTATCATGTTTCTCTGACTGTATAAATATGTCTACTGTATGTTTCATTCCATGCATCCGATGAAGTGGGTATTAACCCACGAAAGCTTATGCTGAAATAAATTTGTTAGTCTCTAAGGTGCTACAAGTTTTTCTTTCTTATTTTCGTTTTGCTGACACAGACTAACACGGCTACTACACTGAAATCTTACAATAACGCGTTTCCCCATAGCAATAGCCCAGAGTGGCAACTGCTTTTAACCTGCATTTTTCTTATTTAAAAAAGCTTAAACAGGAGATTTTATTGGGCCAATTAAGCTCTCTTTATAAAAAGAGATGTAAAAGTTAAAAGCAATCGCCTCCCTGGGTGATGGAAAATCTCCCAGCTGGTAATTAAGGTGATTTGTAGAAATGGTAATTGTTTTGGTGCAACGTGTGTGCCCATGGGGACTTTCCATAATGCGAGCCTGCAGCAGTGGCTGCTTTCAACTTTCATCCAAGAAATTGGATTGCGAGGGGAAAAAAAGACTGATCAAGCTTTTTAAATAGAAAGTAAAATGTAAGCTTAGCCACCATGGTGAGGGAATGCTGTGGAAACCCATCCCAGACAGGCAGTCCCACTTCAAAGGGGTTCCTGCCCCCTCTACTGCACCCCTCCCCCAATTAAAATGCAAGTTTGGCCTCACATCTGTGCTACTTCTTTAGTTCTTGTATAGATGCAAAATAGCCTCACAGGTGAGATTGTTTCTATGCTCCTCTCTCTGCACCTGCCCGTCAGCAGTAATTACAACCATAGACCTATCAGCACACTAAAGAAAGACAAATGTGAAACTATACAGTTGTAAATAAGGGTGGGAAATCTCTGGGTAATCAAGAATTGAGACTTAGAGTCACAAAGATTAAGGCCAGAAGGGAATATCAGATCATCTAGTCTGACCTCCTGTATCTCACAGGTCACCAGCATCACCCAGCACTCACACACTAAACCCGACAACTGAAATTAGATCAAAGTATTACAGCCTACAGGCAACTAGGCTATTATGTGCCACTGGCAGAGTATACGAGGGATGGAGCTGGACCAGTGCCTCAGGCCCCTGCAATGGCAGCAAAATGATTAAGTGAGATGTACACAGATAATCCTGGTAAGTGACCTGCATCCAAGCACTGCACAGGAAGGTAACATCTCCCCTCCACCCCAGTCACTGCCAATGCGACCCAGGGGAAAATTCCCTCCCACCCCACATATGGCAATCAGTTAGACCTTGAGTATGTGAGCAAGAACCAGCCAATCATACACCTGAGCGAGAGAAAGACACCTCAGAACCTTGGCCCACGCGCCCATTGTCCCATATCTAGTGTGACCATTCCTGTTGCTTCAGAGGAAAAAGATTTAAAAAAAACAAACACCTCCCAGAATACATCAAAGATTGAACTTTTACTCTCAGTATGTAGACTAAATTGAAAGTGTTAGTGAAGCAGTAATGGGAAGTTCATAATGCTTATGTATTCTCTGTTTCTTGATGCACAGAGTGAGAGGGGACCCAATGGAGGAAATGAAGAAAGGAGGGGTACAGTCATAATGTATACAAGTGGACTCACAAATTTGTTCATCTCACTTTTAAACTAATTAAGTTGTTTGCCCCCACAACTCCTATTGTGAGGCTGTTCCAGAACCTCACCCCGCTTATGATTAGAAACTTTCTTCTAAATTTCCAGCCTGAATTTGTTCATGGCCAACTTATATACATTAGTTCTTACCTTCCTTGGTATTTACCCGCTAATATAGAGAGCAATCCTATCTCCTCTCAGCCATTCTTTTGCTGGACTAAGCCAACCTCTTTCCCCTCTATTCTCCTGATCATGCTAGTAGCTCTTCTCTTTGCCTGTTCCAGTTTAAATTAATCTTTCTTGAAGATGGGTGTCAAGAATTGCAGACTTCTCTGCACTGGCACAATCCGGGACTGACATATCTCCACAGTCACAAAATATACACTTTGGTCACTATGTAGCTGGGGTAAAGTATGAGCCTAGGAGCAAGCCTATGATAGTCTCAGCTGGGATTGTTAAAGGAAGTAGACATCCTGAAATCTTCTGTAAACAGCGTGACTTCCAAGTTCTGCTGCATCACCCTGTCCCCAGAAGCCAGACTTCCACTGTAGTAATAATACATAGTAATGGGTACATCTGTAGAGCACCTTTCATCCAAGCATCACACAACGCTTGACAAGTATTAATTCGTTATTCTTCACAGCACACATGTGAATTATAGATGATCATTCTCTTTTTCACAGATGGGTACACTGAAACACAGAAGTTTAGTGACTTGTCCAAAGCCACACAGCGTTGGCAGTAACAAAGCAATGAACAGAACCCAGGCAGCCCGACTGTCAGTCTCCTGTTCTGACCATAAACAAAAATGGCTCTTAGACAGCAGCCAAATGATTTCCTCCAACATAGTTCTATTTTATTTTACACAGGTTTTTATATTGCCCTCAGCACATAGTATCAGAGGTGAAGTGTTTTGATGTGGGAGGGTTTGGGTATTTTTTAAAAGATACATACTGGCTAGGGTGACCAGACAGCAAATGTGAAAAATCGGGACACTGGGTGGAGGGTAATAGGAGCCTATACAAGAAAAAGACCCCAAAATCGGGACTGTCCCTATAAAATCGGGACATCTGGTCACCCTAATACTGGCTAACTGTTTACATTAGAGAAGGCAGGTTGAAGAAGTGCACCTTGCCCTTGGAGCAGATCGTGGTGAGATCTGTGATGGTCCTTAGCTCCTGGGAGAGTTTGTTCCACAGTCTCAGACCGGGCCCTGAGAACGCTCTGTTTCCTGCACAGACAAGCTTCACCCTTATGGCTGAAAGCTCCACTGGGCCTAACCATGGTGGTCATCTTAAAACATTAGGCAAACTTTTAGTTATGCTGGGCCCAGGTCATTGAGTGCTTTGAAGATAAGGGCCAAGATCTTGAACTTGACTCAACAGCATCTCTCCACAGTTTTAGTTTACATTGTTTTAGTTCTTTCCTATCAAACCATTTTTGTTTTAGCAAAAATCTAACCTAATGAATTTTTGCTCTGATTAATAATGCTGATAATAATAAAATACTTACAACATTTCCCACTCAGCAATTAACTTTTCTTTGCAAGTGCCAAAGGTTTATCTGACTAACTTGGCACATCCACCTGAACTTTAAATGCAACTAAAAGAGACAATTATGCAATGTACATCATGCCTTGGGTAAAAATATAATGTTGGCAGAAGCTGTAAATGATTAACAAGATGTGGGAAGATTAGTTTAAAGTGGACAGGTATTGCTCATCGAGTCCTCCTCTAATATAGGATTTATTTGCCTGCCTGTCAGATAAAGTGGACTCTACTGGAGAGATGCCTCTCTTTTTCCAGTGAAAAGTATTAACATTACCTGTGTTTGCACACTCACATTGTGCACTTCAGCATTATTAATGTGAGATCGGACACCATGGGGAAAAAAACCCAGAAGACTGATTAATCATACAGATGGCACAGTTCATTGAAATCCATCAATGAGACACCATAGAGATGACACATTTTGTGGTCTTAATTCAGTGACAAAGATGACCATTCAGACAACTCCCACCAATCCCTTCTGTAACCTTTATAACACAGAGATAAAATAGGCAAACAAACCATAATTCCTGCCTCACAATTTAAATGTTAAACAATTTTAACAAAAATCAGATGCAAATTCCATAAATTTGAAATGTCATCTTTCCAGTGGCTTTAGAAGCTTGATCATAATATTCTAGTTGTTTAGTTTGTGTGTTTGAATTTGTTTGTTTTCATAGTTTCAAGGAACTAACATATCTCAACTTTGTAAATAAATATCTAGGGTAATAGATGCTCTGTATCATAAATAACATATTTGCAGAACTGTGCAGGGCTGTAGGTGGTCAGCAATGGGTCAATCAGGAGCTGCCACAACAGGGTGAGTTAATAAGCAGAAATAATATATGCAACTCATACCAAGGACCACCCCATATGTGGTTTGTGAAACTCAAAGAACGTTCAGCCTCAAAAACTATAAAATGTATGGGTCAGATCTTGAAAATCCTTACATGTACACACAAACCAACAGGTGTTTGCCTGAGCAATGCATGAGTAAAAGCTACACAAAATCATCAAGGGTTCCCTAGAAACCTCTATAACCTGGTAGTAATTAGGTGATTTCTTCTTCTTCACCCCTACCTTTCAAGATCACGTTGGTTTGTTGGTACAATCTCAGTACAGCACAGTGCTAG
The DNA here is from genome assembly GCA_033296515.1 of Macrochelys suwanniensis. Lineage (NCBI taxonomy): Eukaryota > Metazoa > Chordata > Testudines > Chelydridae > Macrochelys > Macrochelys suwanniensis. The sequence continues at coordinate 43,749 of JAVFKX010000072.1, read as the reverse complement.
ATCATCATAGTTTTAATTCAAATGCTACACATATAAATGAGAGACAAGGTGGGTGAGGTAATATCTTTTATTGGACCAACTTCTGCTGGTAAGAGAGATAAGCTTTCAAGGTTACATAGAGCTCTTCTTCAGGTCTGAGCTTCTTCAGGTCTGAGTCCTGAAGAAGAGCTCTGTATGCTCGAAAGCTTCTCTCTCTCTCTCAGCAACAGAAGTTGGTCCAATAAAATATTACCTCACCCACCTTGTCTCTCTAATAGCCTGGGACTGACATAGCTACAACAACACTGCACATATAAATAACATTCACACCATGGAAATATCAATTCAGTACAGATAGCTCAAAACTCTTGGATTTCAAGAGTTTGTTCCCAAAATGGCTTAGTTTGCTTAATCAAGAATTTCCTACAAGACACTATTACAATAAATAAATAAATAAATAAAAATGCTTGATCTTTTTATTGTAACTGTCGTGAGACTACATCAAACACATATAGATACACTTAGGTTTAGTTTCCTGGCTTGCAAATCCCTTTAGATTTATAGCATCATCAGATATGCACCATTAAAGGCAAAATTTTCATTTCAATTAGTCTTTTAATCCTGATTCTTCTTTTCAAAAGTTACAATTTGCAAGGCTGCACTGTACGGCATAGGAAAAGAACAGACACAGAAGAACCCCTTTGGTCTGCTGGCAAGAAAAATGATATTTAAATATTCTTCCCTCAGGCAGCTTTCTCTCCCCTCCCTGCCCTCCCCCAGTAAAATTTATGTTCTCAAGTTTGGCCTGCCTGCGGTACCTGTTTAGTGTATGTGAGATCAACTGAGCTTGGAGCTTCATCCCAAGAATGAGACAGATAGAGAGCTGCACTTGCTTGTTCAGAGGCAGTGCTATTAAAAAAAACTGGCTCGCTCCCCAGAACCACAAAATAACCTCCGAGCACGACACACAACTTCACAAGCCTGCGAGATAGGGTGTTCGGTTAGAGAGTTTCAGTGAGAACACCTGCAAGGGGACCAGGGAATCAAGGGAATTCCTTTGCAACCCAAGAGTAATACATTTTCCCAAAATATTTTTAATATGCCCACTGCCGGAGCTAGGCGGAGGGGGTGCTTTAAAAGGCCGGCGGCTCCTGCCGCTGGAGGGAGCCGCTGGCCCTTTAAAGTGCCCCCCGAGACCGGCTCCCACAGCCGGGCTCGGGCGACGCCTTAGCGCCGCTTTTCCTCACAGGGGGAGCGGCCGCTCCCCCTGCTCCCCCCCAGCTACGCTACTGCTTCTGGGTTTGTACAGCTGCCAAGGGCAACTAAAGCAAATGGGGCGAGCAGAAATGTTAGTAGCAATGAGCAAACCTCTCATAGTTTGAAGGCCACATTTACTTCAAGGCCACATCCATTTCTCCTCTGCACAGCTCATTTTAGTCCTGCAAGTTACTGAATCCAAATTCCCCATGCTCTAGGGGCCTGTGTCTCCCAGAGCACATGAGATTTGGATTTAATTAAGAAGGGATATGGTGGGTTCTTAGGCAAACTTTCCGAAGCCTAAAAGAAGGTATGAGTTTGGGGTAAGAGATGGGCAAAGATTTTTGCGGTAATGGTGGGATGTTTACGTAATCCAAACATGTGATCCCATTGAGCATTCTGGACTCCCTTTGGAGCCAATGGGGGTTAAAAGTGACCAGTGCCTTGCAGGGTCAAGCCCCTTGGGTAAGGAAGCGGACACCATTTATTTTTGTTCTCTGCTGCATCAAAGTTAGTTCCAGGAAAAATCTGTAGGAGCTGATATATAAATCCATGAGGAATGAAGACAGGCTGGATGCAATAATGCTACCAGGGAAATCATCTGAAGGCTAATCTGCCACAGCAGATATATAATATTAATCAGCCATTCAAAGACACAAAGACACACCAGTAAAATGTCCATATGTGATGCTTTAAATGATGGTAGTGTGTCAATATTTGTTGCCAAAGAGACTCTCTAACATCAAACGGTGACAATGAGTAATATCCTTGAAGTGATTTATTAGCATGAACAGTTAAATACAAGTTATTAACCTATTAAAATATTGTAGTAGGCACTCAGCTACATTGAGGCCTTTTATATTAATGCTGAGCTCTCGACTAGGATACGTTTAAGATGAGAACCATAATTAAGAAATATTAATATGCCCCTGTATGGGGGGGAGTGGATGGGAGGGGGAAAGAAAGACTTTCATGTGCACTAGAGATGGTTTTTCAATCTGAGCATGCAACTGGAAGATTTTATGTCTGAGTCTTTGGGGAAATACATTTTAATTTTTTTCAGAGTGGTAACCGTGTTAGTCTGTATCCGCAAAAAGAACGAGGAGTACTTGTGGCACCTTAGAGACTAACTAAATTTGTTAGTCTCTAAGGTGCCACAAGTACTCCTCGTTATTTTAATTTGTATTTGACTATCTCTGACTGTAGCATCCAATTCCAATCTCCATCACTGTAACTGAGCAGTAGCTTGACTGAACGCAGTGAAGTTATTCTGGATTTGCAACACACTAGCATGATTTAGATCAGAACCTGGCTCCTTATACTAATCTTATTACAATGATAACGTGTGGTCAAACTTGAACACTTTACCAAGGCCACATTCCCCACTTCCATGAAAAAAGACCATTGGATTGGAGGTCAGCAACTGCAGAGATTTCCCTCCACACACAGAGTTTAACCAAATTGTTCCAGGCTGGGGACAGAGATTGTCCTCTGCACTCGCCATGGAATTGGCCAGAGGTTTGATCCATCCAACTGGCAGATCTCTGGGATCTGATGGAAGCCCAACCCAGTTGTGCAGGGCTCCTCCTCTCTTCTTGCTCCCTGGTAGCACAGGTCTGATGGAACAATGGTTGTAGTGCCCCAAAAATTCCCCTTACAGAGGAGGAGAATCTGGCCTTCAGTTTTTACTCAGGCAAAACTTCCAGAAGAGTACAAGGGCTCCAACTGAGACAAGTTCCTGCACAGGGTACACAAGAAGAGAGAGGATCTGTGGACTCTGTGCAGGAGCTGGCCACCACTTACCTCTTCGTATTTCCATTCTTTTCTCCTTAAGAAGGAATTAAAACACTTCCCTTGGCTCACTGGTGCATACACTGTTTTATTTTGCCCTTGAAATACTTCGTCTTTATTTGAGACCAGACAGAAGTGGGAAAATAGAAACATATTCTACCAAATTGGAGGCCAGATTTTGCTCTCACTTAGAATCCAGTTTGGCAAAGGACTTAAGTGCATGCTTAAATCCATCCCTATTCAGCAAAGTATTTAAATGTGCACTTAAAGTTAAGCATGTGTTTATATGCATTGCTGAATCAGGACCTTACAATACATGCTTTCACAGTTGAGTGCTACTGCTTTTCTCCCCTGCACCATGCTCCCCCTCCGCCTTAGCTAGTGAAGTCAGTGAGTTCCAAATCAGTGGAATTATTCCAATTTGGTTAAAAAAACTCCATTTACTATCATTTTTGTGAGACTTTATTCTAAGAGATTTTGAATATTTCTACTGAAAAGCCTATATTCCATACACAAGAAAAAGTTCTCATTTACTGCAGGATGGAACCAAAATGAAGAAAATGCAATACTTGCTTAATTTCATGCCTAACCTACAGGTCCCTTTAAACTATTAATATCTGTTTCTTGCATGAAAAGGTTAATCAGTAGCTAGGAGAAAGGGGACAGCTTTTTCATGTCAACACTCAATAAAAGGCGGCTGTATGGTAAGTTATATTGAAGAATAATGGATCAGTCCACATGGGATTTGCATTCCTTTGTACTACATGTTCTTTGGGGGCTGTGATTAAGTATAAACAACTCTTCAGAATCAGTAGATAGTTTTTCAAGCTGAAGTAAAATAGAGTGATCGGACATTATGCAAAGCCCATGCAAATATGTTGCAAGCAAGCAATTAAACCGTAAAATGCAAGCTGCATCATGACAACAATGAAGTGCCTAATAATGACTCTCTACAATAAATTGAATTTACTGTCAGTTTGATTCCAGCTCTTGAGATGCAATATACTTCTATGAAGAGTCAGTCAAAATTTATTCAAATGTTAATGTTCCTAAATTTAATATTTTAAGAATGGTTAACTTTTAATTGTGCAGTCCTATTTATAATGCATCAGTGCATCCTTTGTGTATATTGTGGAGTTTTCTGTTGTATAAATTGTGATCGCTAGACATACATTAATTAATTGACAGAATGATGTTAACATTATTCAGGCTGCTATCCATTGTTATGGAAATTTGTTTCATCGTTACCACATTAACATAATCTACATTGTATTAAGCTCCAAATGTTTTTCTCTTAGTAGACTGTACTTCTAGGGCCTGATTCTCCCCCCTCTTACAGTAGTGCATATCATGAAGTTACCCAGGATAAAGCAAGATGAGAAGTGAGAGAGAGAGAGGACTGTCAGAGTTTCCAAGCAGCTGCACCTGTATTTGCCCTTGTGGTCCAAGGGCACCAAATTTTGGCTTCTGACTCCCAGCTGTCACCACTCTTGGGTGGAGACTCACATCTCTCTGCCTCCTGACCAGCGGTTTTCAGGCTGCACAGCTCCCTGCTTTACTCTGTGATATCCCCAGCAAGTGCCTTTGCTTTTGCCAGTGCCTTTGCTTTGCTTTCTCTGTGAGGGCTACGATGAGTGTATTGCAGCAGATGTGAGGTACCACACAGCTCCTTCTAAGCAAGCACATTTATTCTTATGGTAAAAGTATTCTATAGAAAACACTGAAACAATAAAAGAACCTACACACATGCTAAAAATATTATCAGAGGTCACCACACTCCAGCCTAAGGCTCTGGAAGGTTTTAGTCCTTCAGACCCACCACTGGGTTTTCCCTGTGGTTACAAGTTCATCATCTTAGATCCAGAACCCAAACCCAGACTAAGCACATCAGCCATTTCTTATATAGCTCTGGCCTTGATCTTGGGCTTCTGTATCAGATAATCAGCTGACAATGATCCTCCCCTCACAGCATAGTTTCAAAAGGCTGTTTTTTTGCATAACCAGATTTGGGTAATTTGCATTAACCTCCCACTAGGGATTCCCCAGGAAATCCACTTATTATCCAGAAAGTCCGTACTTGTCAGGCACATTTTCAATATAATCTTTTGAACCCCCCAGGTCTTATATCTGTCACATTTCCCCCCTAGAATGGTTACATACAATCCTGTCCCACAGTATTACATAAATGTAATACAGCAAGGTCTTTCAAGGACATTTCAGGAAATCACCGTATCTGCCATGAGGACAATCAGGCTTATAGTATGCGCTCCTCATTCCCACACCCACTCCTCAACCCATGTTAAGCAAATGTATATGCTGGTCCTTGACTGGGAGTCAAGTCTTTGGTGCTAATTTCTCCAGGGGAGATAACCTCAGAAATTGACTGGGAGCCATTTTACAAGCAGTAACTCAACACAATGAATGGGTCAAATTCTGGACAGTTATGTAACTGGTTACAAAATGGATGCACATTAATGCTGTGAAAGCAATATTTGCAGACTCCTTAGCTTAGAATCATAGAATCATAGAACTGGACGGGACCTCGAGAGATCATCTAGTCCAGTCCCCTGCACTCAAGGCAGGACTAAGTATTATCTAGACCATCCCTGATAAGTGTTTGTACAACCTGCTCTTAAAATTCCCAATGATGGAGATTCCACAACCTCCGTAGGCAATTTATTCCAGTGCTTAACCACTCTGACAGGAAATTTTTCCAATATCAGGAGTGAAATTGAGCCGGTACAAGCCGGTATGGCTTACCGGTAAGAACCCATTCCGGCCCGTATGCAGCCCACATTAAAGCGCTGCCGCGGCAGTGCTTTAACGTCCCTGCCCCTTCCTCCCCCCACCCTCCAGTCGGCAGCCCTGCTGGTAGGGTCTGTACTGGCAGGGACGCCGACAGGGGAGGCAAAAGGGTCAGGGACATTAAAGCGCTGCCGCAGCAAAGGACCCTGCAGTGCTTTAAAGTCCCTGCCCCTTTTGCCCCCCCACCCCCCGGCCGCTAACAGTGGGGGGGGGGGGGCGGAAAGGGAACAGCTGTCCCAACTACAGACACTTACCAGTACGGGGAGGGCCGGCCGGCTCTGACCCCCCCACCGCCCCGCCCCGCCCCTTCCGGCCCCATACCGGTAAGTGTCTGTAGTTACTTTCACCCCTGCCTAATGTCCAACCTAAAACACCCTTGCTGCAATTTAAGCCCATTGCTTCTTGTCCTATCCTCAGAGGTTAAGAAGAACAATTTTTCTCACTCCTCCTTGTAACAACCTTTTATGTACTTGAAAATTGTTATCATGTCCCCTCTCAGTCTTCTCTTCTCCAGACTAAACAACCCCAATTTTTTCAATCTTCCCTCATAGGTCATGTTTTCTAGACCTTTAATCATTTTTGTTGCTCTTCTGTGGACTTTCTCCAATTTTTCCACATCTTTCCTGAAATGTGGCGCCCAGAACTGTACACAATACTCCAGTTGAGGCCTAATCAACGTGGAGTAGAGTGGAAGAATTACTTCTCGTGTCTTGCTTACAAAACTCCTGATAATACATCCCAGAATGATGTTTGGTTTTTTTGCAACAGCGTTACACTGTTGACTCATATTTAGCTTGTGATCCACTATGACCCCCAGATCCCTTTCTGCAGTACTCCTTCCTAGGCAGCCATTTCCCATTTTGTATGTGTGCAACTGATTGTTCCTTCCTAAGTGGAGTACTTTGCATTTGTCCTTATTGAACTTCATCCTATTTACTTCAGACCATTTCTCCAGTTTGTCCAGATCATTTTGAATTTTAATCCTATCCTCCAAAGCACTTGCAGCCCCTCCCAGCTTGGTATCGTCTGCAAACTTTAGAAGTGTACTCTCTATGCCATTATCTAAATCATTGATGAAGATATTGAACAGAACCGGACCCAGAACTGATCCCTGTGGGACCCCACTCTTTATGCCCTTGCAACATGACTGTGAACCACTGATAACTACTCTCTGGGAACGATTTTCCAACCAGTTATGCACCCACCTTATAATAGCTCCATCTAGGTTGCATTTCCCTAGTTTGTTTATGATAAGGTCATGCGAGACAGTATCAAAAGCCTTACAAAAGTCAAGATATACCACATCCACCGCTTCCCCCCTATCTACAGGCTTGTTATCCTGTCAAAGAAAGCTATCAGGTTGGATTGACATGATTTGTTCTTGACAAATCCATACTGACTGTTATTTTTCACCTTATTATCTTCTAGGTGTTTGCAAATTGAGTGCTTAATTATTTGCTCCATTATCTTTCTGGGTACAGAAATTAAGCTGACTGGTCTGTAATTCCCAGGGTTGTTCTTATTTCCCTTTTTATAGATGGGGCACTATATTTGGGGACTTCCTCTTTGATTTGTCATCATGCACATCTATAGAGGTATAGAAATAAATAATAATAATATTGTGTTCTTCTATTTTCACCAACAGTGTTCCCTTTGCAGTCCCTCCCCTCCAAACTACTTCTGTCAAAATGCCTGGACTATGCTTTCTGACCCTAGACCTCACCCTGTGATGCCTTTCCATGGCTCCTGTCATAGAAGGTCTGCAGATCATCATCTCTGCATTGGCTGCAATTAGAATTAGAGTTGAGATCTTCTGCCCCTTGCTCTCCCTCAGCTCAGGGTTTTTCAGGTGTGAGCTTGTATGTCTAGGCCTGCTAGAAAGTAGCCCTGCTTTACGGTAACAGTATTGCAGAACACTTCGGTTTATCACAGTCTACATGTGCAAATAGAGGTAAACTACATAGGCTGCAATAAATCACACAGGGTCAGACTGTGCCCAGCTCCTTTCAAAGGAGTTTGTGAGCAAGGAGTTTCCCCATTTACGACCCCAAATAGGGACAGAGCACAAATGAAGTCTTTTTTTGGTTATATGAGCGCAAGGACTGCACAAAACCAGTGTTAGCTACCAAACTGAGATGGGGAGGAGACAGAGCCTGTGCTTCATCACTTTCTACACTGGCCACATGCTGTACTTTCTTAAGGGGTGAAGCAGTGGCTGTGCTCAGGGCCGGTGCAAGGAAGTTTTGCGCCCTAGGCAAAACTTCCTTGCACCAGCCCTGCGCCCCTCCCAAACTAACACGCCCCCCCCAGCCAGATCCCCCGGCGGCTCCCCTGCCTGCAGTGCCCCCCCAGCTCCCGGCTCAGCCGCGGAGCTGGGAGGGCGGGCGGCAGCTGCGGCCAGGTGCCCCCCGGCTCCCGACTCAGCCGCGGAGCTGGGAGGGTGGGTGGCAGCCGCGGCCAGGCGCCCCACCCTCACCCCGGCTCCCGGCTCAGCTGCGGAGCTGGGAGGGCGGGCGGCAGCCATGGCCAGGCGCCCCCCTGGAAGGGCGGGAGGCAGCCGCGGACAGGCGCCCCCCCAGCTCCCGGCTCAGCCGCGGAGCTGGGAGGGCGGGCGGCAGCCGCGGCCAGGCGCCCCCCAGCTCCCGGCGCCCTAGGCGACCGCCTAGGGTTGTCTAGTGGGTGCGCCGGCCCTGGCTGTGCTCATGGAAGTTCAAGAGTCAATGCACGCACTTCTTTGAGTTGCACTGGACTGATTCTTCATTGCTTGCACCTTGTTTTGCCAGATACACCCACACTGGGGAGAAAAGGGATGGGAGACTGGTACCTGGACAGAGCAGGGAGAAAACTGGAGAGGAAGAGCTGAGGCTGGAGAGGGAGAATCTATGAAGAATCTCCAAGGGTAGGGATCTGCTGCCTTGCACGTTGCAGAGTCATTTGCACCTGTGCAAAGGGAATCAAAATGGGCATGAAATGCTCCCACCAGTGTGAGTGGAGAATTCTGATTTGGTGGTGTTTCATATAGATTGAGCTAGGGTGACCAGACAGCAAGTGTGAAAAATCAGGACAGGGGGTGGGGGATAATAGGAGCCTATATAAGAAAAAGACCCAGAAATTGGGACTGTCCCTATAAAATCGGGACATCTGGTCACCCTACATTGTGCACAGGTGTAAATGCAGCGAATATAAAACACTCCCAAACTAGAATTCTCCACTCACAACAGCAGTAACATTTTACATTACAGCTAGATAAAAATATACCAGTTCTTTTAATGGGAAATTAAAAAAATTATTTCCTCTGAAATTTCCTGCAGTAGTGTTTTGGTTTCTTAATAAAAAAATTTTAAATCTAAACCTGATATATTCAGTTTTCAAAAAACATTTTTGTTATAATTTTCCATATTTTGTTTAGAACATTTGGTTTTAAAAAAACTCCAAAAGATTTTACCAAAAATTTCAGTTTTTCATGAAAAACAAACAAAAAAAGTATCAAAAATGAAAATTCTATGACAGTTTTCATTTTTGATGAAAAAATGTTCACCAGCTTTATTTTACCTCCACTTTGCCCTCTCCTTCTCCAATCTCATCTCTTATTCTCCAGCTTGTCCCCTAGTGTCCCACCCTTGTCTCTCCAGAGAGGATGTAAATAAATTGACAAAATGCAAATTGCAAAGTAGAGGAGAATTAGATCCAGTGATTTTGCAATTGCCAGAATAGAAAGTAAGCAAGAGGAGGAGAGACACATAGGAAGAGAACAATCATGAGGCTTAGAACGAGATAAGCAGAGGATGCAATTGTGGAAATGAAATAAGCAAGCTGCAAAATCAGGGAGACCAGGGACTGGTGGCAAGGCTGATAGGTTGTGGTAGTTGGGGTGTATTACAATACAGGGCTGGAAGTGTTTGGGTTCCTCTCTGGAAGACAAGTAGACACACCAGAGGATCCCAAGACTTACCCAGAGAAGAGACTGGGAGCGGGGCTGGAACAAGAATGAAGCTTCATTCATTACCTAGCCTTCTTTTCTTAGTATAGCCCTGTTACTTTTTCAACATCCTTGTGCTCAGCTCCCAGTCACAGTGCCAGAAAGGGAAACACAAAGCTGCTCTATTAAAGAAAAAGATGAAAAGCAGCTCCCAGGGCCAATTCCATATCTCTTATTTCTCCATAAATGTTGAGCTTTGTGCCTTAAAAATGAACCTACGGACTTGGCATTTTGCCTCTTGTGGTGTCATAAATCTCTGAAAATCAGCATCAAGGTAAAGATGCAAATAAGGGGGGTTTTCTGACATAAGACTCAGGATAGGCCTGTTACTAGCCCAATTTTTATTCATAAAGCCTTGTTTTTAAAAAAAAATCTGTATTTTGCCCCCAATTAATTGCTTGAGTCGCCTTAAAAAGGAACATTCAATGAGTGTGCAAAGGTTTGAGTTGCTAAAGCCACCGCTGGCTTATACTTGGGCTTATACGCTGGCTTGGAATAGGCTTTCACTTATATAAAAAGTATAGCGTAAAAACACAATCTTTTATTTACAAAGCATGGAAGTGCACAGAATCGTCAGTTAAACTGTAAGCTCCTCATGGCAGGACCCATCTGCTAATGATTAATCCATTTGGGCCAAGCCCGATCCTGATTTTCCTCTCTGTTAGCCTCTCACTGACCCCTCCCCCGTACTGCTTACTTGGTTCTATTTACTGAATCTAGGGTTGAAAAGTTTGTTGATTTTACCACCTTCAGGCAAGCTCTTCTTACACAGTATCTCAAATCCCTGTTTCTTCTAGGTATTAAAGGCTAGATCCAGAAAGAGATCTTAGGCTCGGTATTGGCATGACCAATTTTAGGCAGCCTGCTGCCCACTGGAATCTTCAGCCCTAAATTAGGTGTGTAGGCTCCTTATACAATGCATGGGGACTGGAGAGTTAGGCACCTAAGAACGGGAGTCACAAAAGCCAGCGCATTGAGCAGGAAGGCACCTAAGCTACTCAGTACGAAATGGCAAGGAGTCGGGCGTGGCTTAAGTTTCACCTGTCAAAGGGAGTTAGGTTGGGATTTACCTACCTGTGGACTCCACTTGAGATTCACAGCCAAGAACCCTCTTCCAGAGTTAGACACCTAAGCCTTTCTCATTGAAAATGAGATGAGGGTACAGCCCCCTCTTATTCAATAGCCCACAGGTTAGGGCCCTGATCTCAGATGTGGGAGATCACATATTCTAATCCTTACTCTGCCTGAACTGGGGTAGCGACTTGAACACAGGTCTTGTACCTCCTACAGGAGTGCCCTAACCATTTGTTTAGCCTGAGGTGGAGCACCCAAGTTCGCCTGCGGAAGCTGTTCCATTTTAGTCGTTGAGCCAGTGAGAGCATGCGAATGCCTATGGACCAGTTGTTACACACTTATCTGGAAGACCCAGGTTCCAATCTCTGCTCTACATCAGGTCTCAGGATATGAGGTGCCACACCCAGAATCAAAAGCCACTTTTAACCATTTGGCCCAAGTAACTTGTTCAAGGTCACATCTGTCAGTGATAAAGTCACAAACAGAACCCAGGTACTTTGACTTCCATTCCCTTTCTTTTTACCTTTAGACAACACTGCTTTTACACAGGCACACACAGCCTGTGTTTTTGTACCTCGACTTTTATATATGATACTGAAACTTTTTCAAGTGGTGCTCCCAGGGGCTTGTGAGCAGTTGGCTGTCATGCTATACAGTAGTTGCCTTATATTAAAGAGACCTGTTAGCAGTTCAGAGTTTACATTGATGTTTTAAAGAATACTGGGCCAACTTAGCTGCAATTAAATAATACCCTTTCAAGCTAGATATTTTAAGATGGCTGCGTATTTGAAACTACCGTTTCAACTGAAACTGTTTCCATATGTCTGAAATTAGGTGCTACGATTAGTGGGAGTCAGCAGTGCATAATTCAAAACACACACAAAACTCTGGTATTGCTTTAGGTGAGATACACATTGCTATTGGCAGTTAGAAGTAATTGCTGGAATGTAGCACGCTGTAATAAATTAAATGTGATATATGCTAAGCATGCATGCTTGCCATCTGGTTGCCAGAGAGTTGCTGTTATTACTTTGCACGTAAATACAAGTGGTGTTTAAATGCAGGGAACTGAAGTGTGCCATATGCATAAACTCCCAAATGATTTAGGACTCCAGTCCCCTTGACTCAACGTTTGTTTTAAAATATGAAATAAGAAGACAATTTGGAATTGGAGGCCTCCTTTCTTTGCAATTATCACAAACTACAATAAAATGAAGCCAATATATTGGACACTGCAACAATAAGGCCATTCTGGGAATGGATTGTTTTGTAGCATGCTACCTGGAATACACTGAATAATACTGAATTCCTTCCCTTACCTAAGGTATTTGCTGATTTCTACATGTAGGGGTCTCAATCCTTAGAGCCCTGCAAATTTGCAGATATCTACTTTATATCTGCAGATGTCTGTGGATCATATTTGCGGATGGATACGGATCCACATTTTATATTCAGAGCCCAGCAAACCTCCCAATATCCACGGACCGTGTTTGCGGATCACGGATCGGATGCGGAAACAAATTTTGTATCCACACAGGGGGCTATCAATCCCCTAGCTGCTGCACATGCAGAAATTCCACTGACTCGCATGCAGACTGACTTGGCCTGTATTTGCACACCTCTATGTGGACACACTTTACGGGGATGACTTCAGTGGGAACTGTATACACACATAGTAGCTACAGAATCAACCTCGGATGAACCAAATCCTGCCCTGATTTACACTCTTTGCAAACCCAAGTCAGGGCTGAATTTCTTCTCTCTGAGCATCACTTATAGAAAGGTTAACAAGGAATCGTGTGAATGAGAACACACGAATCACACTCTTCTGTTGTCAAACTAGAGGGAGTGGTCACCAATCCTGGTGTGGCTATTGCCATAGGGCTCAACATTACGTGGTAATGTAGCATTACATAACCATATGGAGATGGCACATAACTGGTGGAGATGCTGAGAGCCTCAGAAACTCCTCAGCCTGGCACCTCCTGCTACTTCTAATGCAGATTCCCTTGTTTAGTGAGTCCCAACCCCAGCATGAGGGGAAGCTCTCTCTCTGCTTTTACCAAAGGAAGGGGAGCAGGAAGCAGTTTTTCCTTGTGGTCCCTTTATTTTAACCCTTAATTGGATTAATAAAGTAACTGCTAAGGACACCGGCCTCCTCAGTGAGCCTAGAGGCTTTCATTTCTTCAATGAAAAGAATGCAGTTAAGTTTCTCTCCAGACCAGAACAGCTGCTGCCCTCCCATGACTTTTTCCATAGGAGGGTGCATTTTAGTGAATAGACTTATGTATTCCTTTGGACAGGTACTCCTTACTCCTTTCTTAACCAAACCGGGGCCCAACCCTGGAGAAAGCTGACTCTGAATAACTCCAGTGATGGCTGATATTGTTTGACTCTTCATGTGCATTGTTAATTTTTAACAGTGACAATCCTTATGACCCTTTAGCAAGGCAATTGCTTTCAGACTGTGGATTGGATCCTCAGCTGGGGTAAACGGAGGAACGGAATACTGATGTGTGTCAGCTGAGGTTCTGGCCCTTTAAATTCAAATACTATCAAAGCCCTGCTATGGAGCTAATATATTCTTCTGTGAAGAAAACAAACAAAAAGTGAAAAACTGTACAAAGAATCCTCCCTTTGGATGCAAAATTTGAGGGAAATTAAATCACCACTTAATTTATATTTTACACTGGGATATCTTTATGTGATTTTTGTTGAATTCAGTGAGAACCACATATGGCTATCTCAGGGCAAAATTCTCACTGAATTCAGTGTGAATTCCATGAACATATCCAAGAGTGGAAATTTGGCCCTAAATGTCTATGAATTGAATCATGAAACTGCTGGGATGAGGGTGGGAAACTGTGAGGATTCTGTATATCAACAGATGATTTACTGAGGCTTAGTTTACACAACAAAGTTTTGCCAGCATAGGTAAGTTGGCTAGAAGTGGGACCAGGCCCGGCTTTAGTGGGTGCGGGGCCCCACGTGAATAACGACGGCAGGGCCCCGCCGCCGATCAGCTGAGCGGGGCCTCTTGGGGAATCGGCGGAATCGGCTTAAAGCCGGCCCTGAATGGGAGGGTGAGGGGGAAAATCATACCGCCAGCTGACATAGCTATGATGGCAAAACCCCCAGTGTAGATGCAACTATGCCCACATGAATGCTTCTGTTGGCATAACTAGCGTCATCAAGGAAGTGGTGTTACTATGCCGCAGAAAAACTCCTTCTATTGTATACACTGTCTCTACACTAGAGGGCTCTGCTGGCATAGCTTTACCAACAAAGCCTCTGTAGTGTAGACAAGCCCTTATTTACTTGGAGATGCATATTGATCCCCAGCACGATGGTAAAGAAAATAATCAACAGAGTCTAACAGAACAAAACTGATCTTTCTTTTTGTTAATAACTCACCCCATTCTCTATTTTATTCTAAAGGAAAATCAAAAGTTTGATTTAACAAACAAAACACATCTGAAAAGCACTATAAACTGATCATCTAACTCTTGAAAGACCACTAGAGGGAGCAGATTTTACCAACAGTCCACTGAGGATACCTCACCACTAATGAAAGTGTAAACCCAGAGATAGCAACACAACAGATCTTAATTTCTGTATTAGGGTTTCATTAGAGGGAATCTCTCAGAAAACTAGTTGAATTATCAGCATAAGCCAAAAAGCTAAACAGTGCATTGTGTAGCAGATCTATATGTTCTGTTGTTTGTTATGTATAAAATAACCTCTTTTCAATATTGTCATTTTTCTTTTAGCAAATGTCATTTTTCCCGTCTACTTTTCTTTTGTTTACCTCTTTTTTTCCATTAGCGTCCATGCACATAGCATGTACGAAGGAGTGGGGTTTCTTAATTAACTAGTATGTCCTTCTTCCACAGAATTACAGGAAAATTATAGGGTCAATGTAAGCAGTGGCTCTCTTTGGTTTATTTTACTTTAATTTGTTGGTGACAGTGATAGTTATTTAACAGGGGCATGGACACCATCAGTTGAAAAATAATCCCATTTCTGTCAAATTTTGACCTATTGTTACAAGTAACATTTAAAATTACTAGAACTGAAAGAGAATGGAGAAAAATATTTTTCTCTGTTTTGTCCTTCCATCCCATTTGTTTACTTTCTGAAATTAACAATATCTTTGTGTATTTGCCAGTTTCAACATTTTTCCAGTATAGTCAATTCACCTGTTGCTTGTGTGGGTCTTTCACAAAGCAACAGGGGCGAGAGAAATATTTTTAAAAGTAGGAAAATGTGATTGTAAAACCACAGAGATTGGCGGAGGGGATCAGGGACAGGTGTAGTATTTGCAACTACTTTTAACTCATTTCTTGAAATTAACTAGATTTCAAGTTGACAGTGACACTTTAAGATGAGAAATATAAATTCTGGAGCAAAGGTTATAAGGAGACTGAATTCAGGGCCAACATTACTTGACAGTATCCCTTTAACATGCCAGTGAACTTACCTCTCCCCCAGTGCAAGGAAAGGGACTTGAATATCTTGAAGTGCAAATTGCTCCTTTCTTCGTCACATCATCCTCTAGGCCAAAAGTTGCTGAACAGTTAGTGGAAAAATACTTGTAAGGCTTCCATGTTTTCCCAAAATCCTGGGATCGCTCCAGAACCATGGCTGCTGGCCTTGGTGACTTAAACACCATGATCATGTGAGTAAAGTAAAATTCAGCTTCCAAATCCAGCTGAATCCTCTCCTTGTGCACGTCCTCAGCTGACTGCCACCATGTGCGAGGCAATCGGAAGGAAGAGTCGGCCATTGCAGAGGGCGGGTGAGCTAGATGGGTGTGAGCAACATTGCATTTGTCACACTTGGGCCGCTTGCAGGTCAGGTCTGCATTCTCACTGTATGAACAGTAAAACTCGGAGGAGTTGTGCCCACATGTGGTTTCTGTCCACAATCTTCGTCCCTGGGCTAGGTTTCCCATTCGAGGGTTGCATGCTTTTTCGCAATGGGACCCAGCTCCAACAACACTGCTCAGTCCTATGTGGAGGAAAGTACGTGTTAATCTAAAGCAATTTATCTTTAACAGCATTGTTCTCACTACAGACGACTGCATTCAGGTTACCATGTGAAACAGCTCCCTGTGTAACCCTCACACAAGTGAAGCTAAATCCTGCACTGGCCAACACAGAGAACAAGGAGAGAAGCCCAGAGTCAGGAGCTGAAGGGAGCTGCTGCAGACTAGGGCAGGCCTCAGGATTGCACCTGTTTCAGTGGCTCCTACAAGCCAGAGAACACCTGGAGCTCAGGCCTGCCCCAGCCATACTTCCTCCTGATCCCAGTATGCCCTGGGCTATTCCACTGAGAGGCGCTTACAACAGCCCTACAGCCCCTTTGCCTCAGCCTAGCTCACTCTTCCTCTGCAGTGGATGCTACATTAAGGCCAGGGGCAGTAGATGCCCCCTAAGGCTTAGTGTGGTAGATAAGGAACACTCAAGGGTTCCCTGGAAACCACATGCAGGAAAAAGTCCTATTGGGTAGTTTCTAGGGAACCTTGAGGGTTTTTAAAGCTACCACAATAAGCATTATGGAGCACTCCCTGGTATGGCAGCCACCTCAGTGGGGAAAGAGAATATTCCCTTCTCTTGCTGCCCTGTGTTAGGGGAAACCAAGCTGCTTCCTGAGCTATCACAGAAAACCCTGAGGATTTGAAGTGGGGCAGTGACCCTGTCTGAATACCCACAAAGATATATTGGTATCTCAGGGTATAGCCATACAACCCCTCTCCTCAAGACCCCAGAAAGAGACCCATCCTGTCACAGGACAGGGAGGAGGCCATGAAGAAAGCAGTAAGTAGCGTGGAGGTTGGGGGTGGTGCTAGGGTTTACTGGGCAGATGAGGCAGATGAGTTTTGGGTAGGAGCCAGGGAGGTGAGTTGTGGAGGGATATTCAAGCAAGGTGCTTCAGTGTTCCTACTGAGCCTGGAGGTTGTTTGCACAGTAGGAACACTGAAGCATCCCCTCACCAGGTGCTGCAGAGGTCAGGATTTAGCCGGTACACTGGTTCATATTTTGGAAGTTTGTCACTAATGGTGTGTAAAGAAAAAATTCCACTGTTGAAATGGTGCTGGCAAGTTGCCCTGCAATTTAGTCTATGTGGTTTTTGTTCAGGTTTGTCTAGAAGTCTTGTTGATTTAAAACGCATGCAATTACAGTGTCTACACAGAAAATAAAATCACCACAGGGGTTCAGTATGAAACCTTTAGCAAAGTTACAGTCATGGTTTAGTAATTTTTATTATAAACTTTCCACCTATTAATGAAGCTGGCAGTCAGTCAGGAACTAGATTGTATTTTATGACCCATAGCCATTTAATTTAAAAAAAAACAAACAAAACAGCTCTGACGACTTGAAAATGGGCATGCCAAAACATCTGAGGTGCATAATGTGTTCTTTATCACTGGGCCAAACATACACAATAAGCTTTATGCACTAATGATTATGGTTTCTTCTTGGTCTTTTTGCTAAATTCAAGTATCATTTTGGTTTAATATCCAATACATCCTTTATCTGGGGGCTATTATTGTTATTCAGCTTTGGTATATAGTAGTTGCACTGGAGCTCTATCCTGCATTAGCAGAGGGGTAGACTTAATGATCTGATAGATTTCCTTTCCCCACCATTTCTAATACCAAGGATCTATGCAGGTTTTCTATACAGATTACTCAGAAAAGCTGTGGAACATTGTTTATAAAGCACTTACAAATGGGCAGATTGCATTGGCTAAAAATATCTTGGAAAGATTTTAATGATCAAAATACTCTGTGAAATAATGAATCCCCTACAGGGATAAGAAATTAAGTGCATTAAAAAGGATAATTGCAGACAATAACTAAAATAAGATAGTCTCATCTCAAATTTACAAAATACACTTATGCTTATAACAGTGAATAAATACAACTGCAAAATTCACAGAACAACACTTATCCCTTATAGAGATCCTTTTCAAAGCACTGTCCAAACATAAACTAATCTACACAGCTCTCCTGAGAGGTAGGGAAGTATTTTACCATGTGCGTTATCAGTTAGGCCTACCATGGGCTGACTTAATGTATGTGTTGGCTGCTTTCTTGGATTCTTTAGCTACATTATTGTAGTGAAGTTACCTGTTAAACAAACGGAAATATTTACTGTAGCACCCTCCACCATTACATTTCAAATTACTACCTCTAATAGAAAGCACTTTTGTGAAGAAATAAATATGTCAGTTCTTAGTCAGGACTCCAATATGATTTTTAATTAGTATCCATATTGATCAAGTGCTATCTTTGTGCTCAATATTGTATAGTATATAGAGGAAAACATGGACTAAAATAGTTGCTCTGCTAAAGTCAATGGGAATTTCAATGGAGCCAGGATTTCACCTATAAGTTCTGCCCCAAGGAGCTTACAGTAACTGTTCAGATGCAAATGCATTATACTTAAATTGACAAATGGATTAATGTAAATAAAACACTTTCTGTAGTGCTTTGGTAGGCCTATCTCTTCAGGGCTCTGTCCTGCAGAGGTCTGTGCTTGTCCATGACATGCTGAGCGCACAACTCCCATTAAAGTCAATGGGAGTTGAGGATACTCAGAAGTGGTTAGCACCTGCTAGCATCAAAGCCTTACTCTTATACTCCCAGGGGCTTTGAATCAGCCCACAGTTTTCATTCCTCATTTGGGAGTGGATCCTGCTCCCATTGGAGTCAATGGGGACAGGTTCAGGCTGTTGGAATTTACAAGCCATTGCCTCTTACACTGGGGGAAAAAACAAAACCTTTGAATAATAGAAGGGTTTTCTTTTCAAATAAAAAATATTAGAATGATGGATGCAGAGTGCTGCAATTTGTGAGCTGTGACAGTTTTCTGGCTTAATGCTGTTTACCACAAGAATGCAGCAAAACTGACAGACTGGAGCATATTTTCGCACTGTCAGCCACAAACTCTCCCATTAGCTCTTCTATTACCAGAAAGAGGTGCTTCTCTATACCCCTTAATAGTTATGCTTAACCATATGCTATTTCATACTCTATATACTGTACATACCACTGAACAGCAATCTTTAGTAATGGACAAGAGCACACAAGGTACACCATGACTCACCTGTAAAATATCCAGGCCTATCATATGCTTCCTGTTTAAGCATTTTTTCAGTTGACACACTTGCCTTGTAACATTTCACTTACACCCTTGCAATTGATTATATGATTTTTCTATAACAAGCTGATAATGAGGTTTGTTCAAAAAGAAAATCAGCCCTCAGCTTGAAAACGCTCCAAGAAAACATTATATAAACAGTTTATATAACACAATATTAAAGCCTAATTGTGAAGTGTTTTGAGATCCTTGTAAGTGCAAAGTGCTTATTATACTAAATACATTTGGCAAGGGTGGGAAAGGGGTTTAAAGCTTTGGTTTATCTGTGTGCTAGTTTTGCCATCAGTACTGTAAAGATAATTACAAGCATGACTAAAACTTTATTTACTACATTGTGAATTCTGCTTTCC
This sequence comes from Macrochelys suwanniensis, assembly GCA_033296515.1. Classification (NCBI taxonomy): domain Eukaryota; kingdom Metazoa; phylum Chordata; order Testudines; family Chelydridae; genus Macrochelys; species Macrochelys suwanniensis. The sequence continues at coordinate 24,346 of JAVFKX010000072.1, read as the reverse complement.
TCACTCCCCTCCAACATGAAGTAATGGTTCCCACGCCACAAGGATAGTAACTGACACCAAGATTGTTAGAGCTACATTATCTTGTAGATCTTAGCTGGTAAGACTCAGAAGAAGCAGTAAGGAACAATCTCAGTGGTACACTGTTGTCCTATATGCTAACCTGATACCAAGGAGCATCTAAATAAATGAGTCAGCCAAAGGGCATGAATAAAAGCTATCTTATCTTTACTTCAGGTAAAGGTGCTATGAGCAACAGGAGTGTAGGCACTGTGGGGTGTCAGCTCTAAGGGCCAGTAAAGTCCAGGCATGTTTATCTTATTTGAGATCTTTAGATTGTTTTGCTTGTGCATAAACTTGAAGTAGCAGTTACTTCAGAAAGAATGCACGTGTCTGACTTTTCCCTCTTAATCAGATGTGATAAAGGGATAGCACATAGAAATTACAGCTGGAAAACACTTATCAGAACACCCACTCCATCGCCCACCAGGACACACCTACAGTGCACTGTTTGGTGCTTTGCCCAGTCTAATTTTGGCTGTCTCACATGGGGGAGCTTCCTATACTTTCAGTGTCAGGAAGCTTTTCTTGGTGTTCTGTTTAAATATTCCTTTTTTTCACTTTCATTCTCATTACCTCCTGGTTATATCCCTCTCCAAACTATTCCAGACAATCATCATGTCCCCTCTAAGATGTTGCTTAGCCAGTCTGTACCTATTTAGCCACTGAAAACTCCCCTTACTACTGAGGCGGAGAAGATGGACACAAGACTGCTGGTGTGCATCTACAGTGTTGGATGGGAAGCAGCGTGACAAGCTGCCCCATCTGGAATTTAATTTGCATTCCTGAAAATAAATTCTGGCAAAACGAGAACTGACTTGAGAAATACACCCCTAGTATGTCCAGGAACTAGCAGGAAAGGACGGTGAAAAAGGGAGAGAAAGGTGACTTGAACCTAGAACATTTCGCTGTTTGAGGACCCCTTTCCGAGGAATCAATAAAAACCCAAACAAAACAAAAACAACCTGAGGTGTGAATGGACACTTGTCAGCAACACTGACTGTTCTTGACCATGGAAGAGGCACTTTCCCCCTTTACAGCCCATTCCAGCTATACCTAAAATAATCCAAGCTCCTTATTCTCTTTCTGCTAAGGAACCTCCTGTTCCCTGTATCCATATGCAGAAAAAGGGCTGAGTTTAGAAAAGCAGCTTAATGACATTAACCAGTATGCTACATTGTCATCTTTCCTTCCTGGACTAACTGCGCCTTCCTGATGTCTTCCCTGGCTCTCCCATTCCACTTGACTTTTCACACACTCTCTTGTGAACTTGTTAAAGAGCCGATCACATTTTTTAAAAAGCGACTGTTACGTCTTTTACTTGAGAGGCTGCTAAGGAACATTGGGATCCGAAACCGACAGGAAAAGTCTAAGGGTGTCTGTTCATACACACGGTGGGGTACATTGCAAGTAAAACTCTTCTTTGTTCGCTCTGAAAATGATAATCGTTACGGGTAAAAGCTGCCCTTACCCATCGGCTTACATATATTTGCTGCTGTAGAAGGAGGAAGATAGGGAATATGAAGCGATTTCATAGTCTGAAACTGTGTTCCCCAGCAGCTTCGGGCTTTATTCCTTTCTAGAGGTTAAGGATTGGGGAGAAGATTTAGAAGGAATGAAAATATATCAAGACCCACCTGCAGCTACAGCAGAGCAGCCCAGAAGTACAATGAGCCAGCCCCAGCTCTCCATGGCCAAACTCCTGGTCAAAGTGCATGGATCAAGGAGGAGGACCAGGAGCCTGGAATCTCTTCTGCACATGAAGAAGGTTCGCCAGAGCAAATCCTTCCCGGCAGGTCATTCATTCGCCACTCGCTGGAGTGCTACGGGCAGGAGGGAGGCTCCAGCCCCCGAGTCCCCCCCCGGGGAGTGACATCGCGGGACAGCTGCTGGCTCCGCCAGCCCCCGGGGAGCCGCGTGCCTCGCTGAAAACATTTCACTTGCCCGCGGGGACCCGCCGGGCTCCTGCTGCTCCCGTGCAGGGCATGGCAAGCTGAACTCTCCGGACCTTTCACTTCCCGGCTGCTGCGGCCGCCTCCTGCGGCTGCTTCCTCCCAAGGGGCACTTGCAGGAGCTGCATTTTATTGCATCGGTCCCGATCTCTGTGCCTGTGGCTCCCGCCCGGGCTCCCTCCCTCGCTGGCTTTCCCCTCCGTTGACAGCCCCTGGCTCCGCGGGCTGTAGCCTCGCCGTACTGCAGCGGGAGCACGGAGCCAGCCAGCGCGAAGGGACGGGCTGCCGCTCCAGGGGGCTGGGGGCTGACACCGCCCCCCAGCCACATCTCCTCCAGCGCAGCTACCGGCGCGCGCCACGCACCCCGCCTCCCTGTGCCCCCAGGAGCAGCCTCCCTCAGGCCGCGGGCGAGCGGCTAGCTCCGACTGGCAGCTCCTGGCGGGAGCCTTGCGGGGAGCCCCGCGCTCGCCCGCCTCACACCCGAGCGCGTGCCCAGGGGCCTCCTCAGTCAGATGGACAGGACAGCAACCGGGGGCGGGGGGCGCCCGGCCAGCCCCAGACTCCCCGCTGTCCCGCTCCGACCAGCGCTTCTCCCAGCCACTCCGCCCCGCCCAGCTAGTCCTCTTCTCCCCCCTCCAGCCCAGCTAGCCCCTGCTCCCCACCCAGCCCAGCTAGCCCTCCTGTTCTCCCCCCTCCAGCCCAGCTAGCCCTCCTGTTCTCCCCCTCCAGCCCATCTAGCCCCCTGCTCCCCACCCAGCCCAGCTAGCCCTCCTGTTCTCCCCCCTCCAGCCCAGCTAGCCCCTGCTCCCCACCCAGCCCAGCTAGCCCTCCTGTTCTCCCCCTCCAGCCCATCTAGCCCCCTGCTCCCCACCCAGCCCAGCTAGCCCCTGCTCCCCACCCAACCCAGCTAGCCGTCCTGTTCTCCCCCTCCAGCCCAGCTAGCCCTCCTGTTCTCCCCCTCCAGCCCAGCTAGCCCTCCTGTTCTCCCCACTCCAGCCCAGCTAGCCCTCCTGTTCTCCCCCTCCAGCCCAGCTAGCCCTCCTGTTCTCCCCCTCCAGCCCAGCTAGCCCTCCTGTTCTCCCCCCTCCAGCCCAGCTAGCCCTCCTGTTCTCCCCCTCTAGCACCCTGCTCCCCGCCCAACCCAGCTAGCCCTCCTGTTCTTCCCCTTCCAGCCCAGCTAGCCCCCTGCTCACTGTCCACCTAGTCCTGTTCTCCCCCCTCTAGCCCAACTAGTCCCGTTCTTTCCCCTGCCCCAGCAAGCCCTTCTCCCCTTCCCCCTCCAGCCCTGCTAGCCCCCTGCTCCCCACCCAGATATCCCTCCTGTTCTCCCCCTCCAGCCCAGCTAGCCCTCCTGTTCTCCCCCTCCAGCCCAGCTAGCCCTCCTGTTCTCCCTCCTCCAGCCCAGCTAGCCCTCCTGTTCTCCCTCCTCCAGCCCAGCTAGCCCTCCTGTTCTCCCTCCTCCAGCCCAGCTAGCCCTCCTGTTCTTCTTCCCCTTCCAGCCCAACTAGCCCTCCTGCCCTTCCTTCCCCATTCCAGCCATCCCCTCTGCCACCCATTATCCTTCCTCCCTCTCCGCCAATAGCTCTCCCAACCATCTGTCTCCAGCTCAGTTATCCAGTTCCCACCCCCTTTCTTCCTTCAGCCATCACTGCCTCCAGCCATTTTGGCCCAGCAATTTCCCTCTCCTATCCAGATCAGCCACCCCCCCTTCCCAATCACCCCCTCTTGCTTCCTAGCCCCTATCCCCTGCCCCCCCAAGCCCCAGCCACACAGCTCAGCCATCCTTTAGTCCTACATCCCTTGTGTCAAATGGCCCATGAAGCAGAGACAACTCACTTCCAGGCACCCACCTGAACACTGCTGGGGCCTATTTGACATAAGGAGGGAGTAGGGCTGGATTGGAGACTGCACTGCCCTGAAAGCCATTTGCTTGCTTGTGCTTTAAACACACACACATTCGTGATAATCCCTACACCAGAGTGACAACATAAAATAGTGCTCATCATAACGCACTTGTAAGTGATTCCCTTCATCCCACCCCCCACCCCCCGCATTTCACCTCCCCTTCTGCTAAGTGTGAACTAGAAATCATTAGGACCTTCTGTCTCCTCGGCAGCCACCAGTTGGATGAGACACAGAAGTCTGGATCCAGTCCTCTCAGAGAGGTGACAGTCAGTCTGCAGCACAGCACTGTGACTGTCAAGTGGTAAGCACACAAGAGATTAGCCTGGTGGGTGTGGGACAGTGAGTTCCTGTCTAGACATACACATGCATACTGCACATGTCTAGCTGAGGGTTAAAGAAAATGACATCAGCGGTGGAAATGAGAAGCCTCCTCTTGTGTTATGTAAATCTGCACTGAAAATTAGATATTCAAAAGCTATCAGCCTAGTTGTGTTACCGAAATAGAGATAATGAATACTTGGGGGCAAATGGTACAGTTCTACAACGAGAATGGATGATAACAGGACTAGATACCTCTCAGAGGGCATTTTGAGAGGCCATACACGAGAGGAATATAAAACCTATGATCAATAGAGCGATATTTATAAAGCATTTTTTAATCTGGGAGGGGGAAAGCTGAAAGGTGATCTAAATATGAGAGCAGTTGTTTTAAAATAAAGTTATCCAAGTTCAAAGTGCAAAGAATAAAGTCTGAAAAATTTCATAACAGTTGCAACATGCTCACCTGCCAGGTTAGATTCAGATAAGTAAAAAAAGTGATTGTTCAGAAGCTTTCCACGCTGGTTCGTCTAGCCCTCCTGTGCTGAGAATGAACATCAGAAATTGCAACTTTAAAAGGTAATTATTTGAGAAAAATACATATTTTGTGAAAAGCCAAAGCTGGTGGGCTACAAGAATATTCCCCCATCCTTCACCACAAATGATGGCCCAGAAAGCATCTCTATAGACTGCAGCTCTCCACACATAGCACACCACAACTGTCCTCTTCCACTACACCATCCCAAATGTGCAGGCAAATAATATCCTACTTGTATATTTCCTCTTCAAAGATCTACTCCATTCTACTAATGTTGAAAAACTAGAAAGGGTTCAGAATAGAGCTACAAGAGTGATTCAAGGTCTGGAAAACATGCCTTACAGTGAGAGATTTAAGAACCTCAATCTACTTAGTTTATCCAAGAGAAGGTTAAGAAATAGCTTGTTCATGAATGAGTTGTAAGTAGCTACATGGTGAAGAGATTTCTGATAGTAGATGGCTCTTTAACAGAAAAAGGCATAACAAGACTAAATGGTTGGAAGCTGAAGATAAAAATTTGCCTCTAAATTTGTCTAACAGTGAGGGTGATTAACCATTGGAACCACTTTCCTAGGGACATGGTGGATTTTCCATCACTTTAAGTCTTTAAATCAAGACCGGAGAGCTCTCTACATATTATGCTCTAGTTTAAACAGAAGTTATACACTTGATTCAGGAATTACCAGGTGAGGCTCTATGACCTGTGACATACAGGAGGTCAGACTACATGATCATAATGGTTAATTCTGGTCTTAGAATCTATGAATTATATCATGGCAGATTAGTTCTAGGAAGGAAGGAAAAACCTTTGAAATTTACATGGTTCTACTGCATAATCTGTCAGAGTAACCAGAAACCAACGAAACAAGAAACATTTCCAGTGTTTCAATTACAGTTTCTCTCTTAATTTGGTCACTGGCTAATTTGATCCTCCTTTTAAACTGATCTAAATGTCAGGAATAAAAAAAATCACCTCTATATTTAAAAGTATAACTTCCACCCTTTTTGGGGTGCTAATGAGTAATGCAACTACTAGCAATGGAAAGTTGCTATTTGGGGCCTGATCCTGCAGGACTCAAGTTAATGAGAGTGTTGCCATTAACGTAGATGGCAGGCCCTTCATGCATAAGGAAGGCCAGAATCCTAAATAAGAAGTGCTTTCCCTGTGTTTTTTCTTCTCTGCGACATTAAGAGGACTACATCTAATGATTCTGTCATTGATTCACAAATGGTAATGGACATTACTGGTGGTATCATATGCTAGCTAGACAAACTGTGATATGCACCCTGCTGGCCATGTTGGTAACAGGAGTGACTGCTTATTTCAGTTGAAGTGAGAGAGACAGACTTGAAATAAATAAGAGGAAGACTTTTTAATTATACAGAATCAAGAATAGTGGTTTGTTTGTTTGTTTGTTTAACAAGTCAGGTTATATTTTCAATACTCATTTCTTGAACTGTGTAGTTGATCGACATTGATTTTAAAAGACACCATTCCCTGTATAGGACTGAGCCACTCAGTCCAGTACAGGGAGTGGCATCTTTTGAAATCAATGTCCTGCAAAAGTCATATAAAGAGGAAATATCAGAGGGATATGTAGTCAGTGTTGGGTCTGGACTCAATTAATTCCAAGAGTGCTAGGCGGCAGCAGAGGAGATCCAGAAGGGGAAAAGACCAGCCCAAGAGCAGCCTCTCCTGGAATCTCTCTGTAATACATTTACTTGACGTGTATTATTTAATCACTTGATGTCTCTATGTACTGTTTAGATTTCCAGACAGGGTTCTGGTCCCTGGTAAACAAAGTAGACAAAACTGGATTTCAAGTTGTATGGATGTCTGTTTGTTTGAGTCAGTAAGCAGTTGTTGTGTTTAATAAATGCCTCTGGTTTAAGTCAGACTGATTCCATATATTACGACACCCCACCCACTTCAACACAAGTGGATCATAGAGATCAAGTTTAAATAGTCCCCAAACTTGTGAAAAGCAGCAAAGAACTAAAGTGGATGGTTTGGACCACAAGCTCTCTCTATTTTTAAAATACTTAAGGAATCAATTTCAATAAGTTACTATCCCTGAAATGACTAAAAAAATCTATCGCTAGAACCTGCCAAATTAAAAAAATAAACTGAAAAATATGTGGAAAGTCACAGTGATATATTTGACTGAGGATGAGGGTACAGGCATGCTGGAACAATTTGTATAGTGGGAGTGCTGAGAACCATTGAATCGAACTGTAAACCTTGTATATGATGGACCATTTCAAGCCGGGGTGGGAGGTGGGGGTTCAGCAGCCACTCAGAGCACCCCTAGATCCAGAACCTATGTCTGGATATAATTTAAGGATTGGAATTTTCATCAGCCAGTCAAATTTCATTTAAATTATTGTTAATAGGTTTGGACAAATGTAACTGGATGGCACTTAGTAAACAATTCTGTTGATAATGCATAAGAAGGATTACTATTTTTATTTTGTTATACTGTACTGCAGTATTCCTCAAATATACTAGACACTGTACATGCTCATTGCCCAGTTCCCAATCTTTCAATTTAATAGAATCCAGCTCACTGTCTCTCAGTTGTGTTGGTCTGAAGGGTCAGCAAAAGTAAAATAAACCAAAACCAAACCAAACCAAAAAGAGTAAAGTCTTATTTTGGCCAGCAAATAAGACTGAGTAAGCACAGAGAACTTATCTGATCAGTTAGGATGCTACCATTTTCCATAGTCACTTTTTGGATTACTTCAAGGTTTCTCCATTAAATGCTCGAAAGTCAGGAAATATCTGCTGTAATTTAGGCATGGAGCAGCATGCACCATCCCCATCCTAGCACCAGGGAATACAGCAGCACAGAGGTCAGAAGACAGCGCCACATGCGAGTTACAGTTCTGAAGGGTGGAGCTCTGTGGAGCTCTAAAGCCTGTCTCTCTCACCAACAGAAGTTGGTCCAATAAAAGATATTACCTCACTCACCTTTTCTCTCTAATACCCTGGAACCAACAGGGCTACAGCTACACTACATAGTTCTGAAGGGTAGCAGCCAGCAAGTAGATTATAGAAAGAGAGAGAAGCGGGCACAAGAGCAGGAGGAGGCCAAGAAAGAGGAGCAAACTAACTGCAGCATAATCTACCATGACAGCACCAGGAGGAGGGTGGGGTGCATTGTAGTACTGGTAATGTCACTGTTGGAACACCATTGTACAGCACTGCACAGAAAGAGTGGAGGGAATAAAAGGAAAGATTGCATAACACACTGGAAAGTGGACCCCATAGAAGCCACCAAATGGAGAATGAGTGGGCTAATGCAATGCCTTTACCTTAACAATTGCATAAGCCTGCCATGTGCTACTGCCAAGTGCCATTGGCAGGTGTGCCCTCTCTGTGTTCTGTGTTCTCCCCTCCTCTTTTGCATAGCATTCTACAGCAACCACACAGCCTGATACAGGCCATTTGCCCTCCCTGGCTACTTCTGTAATCATCCTGGGCCATAGGAAGCAAAAATATTTTCACTGAGCTTCCCATGCTATTCAGTTGCCTTGAAGTCAGATATGAGCCATAAAAATGCATTTAAATAAATATATAGTAGTTGCGGGATGGAAATGTACAATGCTCATCTGTTCAGGGCCTATAACTATGGATGCTTCACATGACAGGAATGATTGCCTCTTGTTTTGCAGTGCTTTGGCAGGGCCGGGGGTAAGCAGGACATTGGTGCACATGACACACAAAACAGTTTTGCTTTAGTTGCTCATGCTGGTTGGGCTGATTGGGCCCTTAAAGTAGAAGATCACATAACTCACAAGACAAGTACTCTCCAAAGCAGTGGTTCTCAACCTTTTTTGGGGTCAGTGTCAGAAATGATAGGTTACAGTGTAGTAGCCGTGTTAGTCTGTGTCAGCAAAAAGAAAATCAAATACTTGTGGCCCCTTAGAGACTAACACATTTATTTCAGCATAAGCTTTTGTGCGTTAGAACCACAACTATTTCACATTTGGAGACAATATATACCTTCAGGTCAGTGGCACTGCTATGGGTACCCGCATGGCCCCACAGTATGCCAACATTTTTATGGCTGACTTAGAACAACACTTCCTCAGCTCTCGTCGCCTAACACCCCTACTCTACTTGCGCTACATTGATGATATCTTCATCATTTGGACCCATGGAAAAGAAGCCCTTGAGGAATTCCACCATGATTTCAACAATTTCCATCCCACCATCAACCTCAGCCTAGACCAGTCCACACAAGCGGTCCATTTCGTAGACATTACTGTGCTAATAAGCGATGGTCACATAAACACCACCCTATACCGGAAACCTACTGACCGCTATACTTACCTACATGCTTCCAGCTTCCATCCAGGACACACCACACGATCCATTGTTTACAGCCAAGCTCTAAGATACAACCGCATTTGCGCCAATCCCTCAGACAGAGACACCTACAAGATCTCTATCAAGCATTCTTAAAACTACAATACCCACCTGCTGAAGTAAAAAAACAGATTGACAGAGCCAAAAGAGTACCTAGGAGTCACCTACTACAGGACAGGCCCAAAAAAGAAAATAACAGAACGCCACTAGCCGTCACCTTTAGCCCCCAACTGAAACCTCTCCAGCGCATCATCAAAGATCTACAACCTATCCTGAAAGATGATCCCTCACTCTCACAGATCTTGGGGGACAGACCAATCCTCGCTTACAGACAGCCCCCCAACCTGAAGCAAATACTCAGCAGCAACCACACACCATACAACAAAAACACTAACCCAGGAACCTATCCTTGCAACAAAGCCCGATGCCAACTCTGTCCACATATCGATTCAAGTGATACCATCATAGGACCTAATAACATCAGCCACACCATCAGGGGATCATTCACCTGCACATCTACCAATGTGATATATGCCATCATGTGCCTGCAATGCCCCTCTGCCATGTACAATGGCCAAACTGGACAGTCTCTACGCAAAAGAATAAACGGACATAAATCTGACATCAGGAATCAGAACATTCAAAAACCAGTAGGAGAACATTTCAACCTCCCTAATCACTCAGTGACAGACTTGAGGGTGGTAATTTTGCAACAAATAAACGTCAAAAACAGACTACAACGAGAAGCTGTTGAACTTGAATTGATATGCAAATTAGATACCATCAACTCGGGATTAAATAGAGACTTGGAATGGCTTGGCCATTACGTTAATTGAATCTATTTCCCTTAAGTTAACGATCCTCATTCACACCTGTGTGTCAACTGTCCGCATTGGCCATCTTGTTTATCACTTCAAAGGTTTTTCTTCCTCTGCTGTTATGGTTCCTCTCAATTAATTAGCCTCTTAGGGTTGGTATTCGCACTTCCACCTTATCATGTTTCTCTGACTGTATAAATATCTGTCTACTGTATGTTTCATTCCATGCATCCGATGAAGTGGGTTCTAACCCACGAAAGCTTATGCTGAAATAAATTTGTTAGTCTCTAAGGTGCCACAAGTATTTGATTTTTTGTCAGAAATGAGGGGCTGCAGCTGAGCCTGGGACTAGTTAGCTCAGCAGAGCCACCTGATTAGCTGAGGGGAGTCAGCAGGCCTGCTTTTAAACTCAGCAGCAGCAGGTTGCTCACTGCTCTACCAACACAGCTGCAATCACACCTGTGCCTGCCTTGAACTCCCAGCTTTGCTCCAACCCTGTCCCTTGCCTTGTTCCTGCTCCAGTCCACTCCAGCGTTGCTCCTTGCCTGGGATGATAACTAGTGTGTGTTTGTTGCCTTCCTGCTTCCTGTTCATTTCCTGGTTTCTGCTCCCTGAACTCAGTGTTCCAGTTCATGCATGTGGCATTGGTTGTGTGCAGCTCCTCAGGGACTGTTGTTACCTATTTGCCTTTCAGACTTGTTTTGTTCAGACTGTTGCTGACTTAACCGGTACATGGCTATTACATGTTTTGATTGACAACTTACCCGCAGATCTTGCTCTGTGTGTGTTTTGGGATTGCTGTTCCGGGGGGCATCTGAGTGCAACATTATGGCGACAAGTACTTCTATCCTGCAACCCATGGTGCATTCGCATCCTTCAGCTGTTGACTGGTGATACTTTATTCAGAATTTCTGGAACTATGTGTTGATCTTGCAATTCTGTGATGCTGCTTGGTTACCATTGCTGCAGAACTTCTTAAGCTATGAAGGCATTGATATCTGTGATGCACTCCCAGAGCCCAAGGGCAGCTGTGCAGCACCTCAGTGAGTATTTTGGCACTGGACAGTCTATTCTTTCAAAGAAGAAGCAGCCCCATACCTGAATTTGCATGTCGTTTGTGGTGGCTGGTCCAGGATTGTGAGCTTGGGGACATTCTGATGATCATGCTCAGGAATATTTTTGTGATTGGCATAGCCAATGACCGCCTAAGCGAATGGTTACTGGTGGAAGATACTAGAAGGCTAACTTTTGATGCCTTGGTGGCTAAGGGTGAGATAAGCAGTCAGCTGCTCCTTCTCCTTCCAGCACCCAGAGTCGTATGAAACTCCATGGCCTCACCACCGAAAATTGCCAGCTCTGCACTGTTTCCACTGTGGCAGTACAGATCAATTTCCCTACTTGCCCAGCTAGAACTGTTAAGTGCCAGGCTGTGGAAAGGAAGGACACTTTAAATAAGTGTGCTGCAGTACACTGGTTCACAATGAGGGGAGGCCTGAAGTGCATACTGTGAATGTGGAGCTGCATGAGACCACTTTTACCAGGGACCTTGAGGTAGCCTTTAATACAATCTTCTCCTGTGGCAAGGCGCTGGAGCTGGTATTCTGTATTGTAGAAATTAACAGTACACCACTGAACTGCATAGTGGATACAAGTACTGAAGTTAACCTTCTCCCGTGTGGGTTAGTTCCTAATCTGGACATTTGCCCAACTACAGTGGTTATAAAAGCTTGGAATTTGTGTGCTTTGCAGATAGTGAGTGAAGCTTTATGTTCTGTGCTCTACAAAAGGTATAGCCTTGACTGCAAAGTTTTACATTGTTAAAAGGTGTGGCTGTAAATGCAGTTCCATTATTGTCCTATGATCTGTGCTTACAGCTTGGTATTATGCATGAACTCGCACAGGACACGTCAGGTGTGGTTATGTTGGCTAGATTAGAAGGGGATACCCAACATATCATTCAGAGACACCATGATTCGTTTAATGGTGACAGTGTTCTGCCCACAGGATACACGTATTCTCCGTAGTTGGATTAGAACACCAAGCCCTTTGCACCACTTGCATATCATGTACCTCTTGCACTTGTGGACAAGTTCCAAGCAGAACTGCAGTGCATGAAAGATAATGGTATCCTTTGGGAGGTGGAAGAGCCTACAGATCGGACCTCACCCAGGATGATCGTATACAAGAAGAATGGTGACATTCGACTGCACAGATTGTAGGGCACTTAATAAATGTGAAATGTAAGCAGGCTTCAAAGAGGTAACATGCTGGTAAGTGAATCTCTGATTTTTTTTCCTATTGGATTACCAATCCAGTTATTGAGAGAGAGTTGCTAACTTTCAGCCGCGGGTATTACCGACTTTCAGCACACAATTTGGGAGGTACTGCTATCAACAACTCCCTTTTGGTTTAGTTTCTGCTCCTGAGGTATTTCAGAGGGTGGTCTGTCAGATCCCGGAAAATATCCAGGGTCATGTAGCTATTTGGATGACATGCTCATCTTTGCTAAAACCCTTCTGTCAGGGTTCCCTCCCCACTCTAAACTCTAGGGTAAAGACATGGGGACCCGCATTCAGAGCCCCTAAACTTATTTTTACCAGCTTAGGTTAAACCCCCCAAGGTACAAAATTCCCTGCACCCCAAGAAACGCTTCTCGCTGCCACCATCAAATGTCTAACAGGAATCCAGGAAAGGAATCACTTGAACTTCCCTCCCCCCCCAAAATACCCCCTCAAGCCGTACACCCCCTTTCCTGGGGAAGCTTGAGAACAATCTCCCAACCAATTGGTTACACAGTGATCTAAAAACCCACCCCCTGGGTTTTAACACCATAGAAAACAGTCAGCTTCTTAAAAGAAGGATTTTATTAAAAATAAAGAAGGTAAAATCATCTCTGTAAAATCAGGATGGTAACTATCTTACAGGACACTATATTTCCAAACTCAGAGAGATTTCCCCCTCTGGACAAAACCTTAAAGTTCCAGAAAACCATGAATAACCCCCCCCCCCCCTTTGCCCTTTCTAACACAGGGGATACACCAAGCAAAATAAACAGAAATCTATACGCTATGCTATCTAAACTTACTTCAGAAAAGGGAGGTTTGATTTTCTGTAGGTTCCTTCTGTCTTCCAAGATCACCCTCTCTCAGACAAAGACACACACTAAAACCTTCCCCCCTCCCAAAGTTTTAAAGTATCTTGTCCCCTTATTGGTCAGATGCCAGCCAGGTCAGGTGTCAGTCTGGCTACCTGCATTTCTTAACCCTTTACTGGAAAGAGGATTTTATAGCACTGCATCAGACCCTCTCCCCCTTCCTTTCATATTTATGACACCTTCCTAAACATAATATTATTCTGTCCCAGGTGCTAACCCAGCTCCAACAAACTGGCATAAAGTTGAATGTGGCCAAGTGCAGTTTTGTAAAAGATGCTGTAGAGTTTCTAGGGTCTTGGGGGGAGGGATAGCTCAGTGGTTTGAGCATTGGCCTGCTAAACCCAGGGTTGTGAGTTCAATCCTTGAGGGGGCCATTTGGGGATCTGGGGCAAAAATTGGGGATTGGTCCTGCTTTGAGCAGGGGGTTGGACTAGATGACCTACTAAGGTCCCTTCCAACCCTGATATTCTATGATTCTCTGTCGGCTGATGGTGTGAAACTGGACACCTGAATGGCTAAAGCTGTTGCTTCACTACTGGTACTCACTGATCATATTGATTTACATTTATTCCTTGACCTAGCTCAATACATAGATGGCCATGCTCTGTCCCATTTTGGTATTTTTGCCAAGCCACTGTGGGATTTAAGCTAGAGCAAGGGAGAGTTGGTTTGGACTAAAGAGGCAAACCAGGCTTTTAAAATCTTGCGTCAAGTGCTCCATTGGATCCAATCCCATGCTTGTTTTGATTCATGGAAGCTCGTAGTGATTCAAACTGATGTATGCAATTGAGGTCTGGGCATAGTTCTGCTCCCAGAGGGACAGCTGGTTATATTTGCGTCCTGTACTCTCACCCTGACGGAAGCAAAATATTCCCAGATTGAGCTAGAGTTCTTGGCAATGGTTTTTGTTATTGTATACATCAAAGTCTATTTAGGGGATGACATTTTACCTTAGAAACTGATCATTTGCCTAATCTGGGTCTCTATCATAAAGCCATTGATCTTTTGAGTGTGAGGTTCCAGCGGTGGATTATTCAGCTGCAGCAGTATGACTAATTTGGCACAGATCAAAAGAAGATCTGCTGGGTTGGAACCCTCATATGCAGAACTGCAGATCATACCATATACTTTTTCTACTGTAAGATGGGTCGAATGATTTAGGGTGGACCACTGATGCCACTCTTCAAGATGCTCAGCTATGCACGGTGATACGTGCTGTGTAGGCAGGTTGGATGGACCCAGTCCTTAAATTAACTTGGCTGTATTCTACAAAATTCATTCTGAGTTCACGGTGAAGACCTGTGCTGCTCACTATATCTTATGCAAAGGAGCCTGGTTGATTGTCCCAGCAGTTTTGCAACAAGCAGTCCTGGATGTGGTTCATGAAGGATATTTGGGAGTTATGAAGGAACTTCTATGTAGTTTATGCTTGGTGGCCAGGGCTGAACTCAGACATTGAGTGTCATGTGAAGGCATGCTCCGCCTCAGGGCTGGTGCAAGGAAGTTTCGCGCCCTAGGCAAAACTTTCTTGCACCAGTCCTGCGCCGCACACCCCCCCCCCCCCCCCCCACAGCCAGCAGGTGCTCAGCCCCCCACCACCACCTGTGACCCGCCGGCCACAGAAGCTGAGCGGGGAGCCCGGGGCAGCGGGGCGGCTCGCAGCGGCTGCCCCGCGGCTCCCCACTCAGGCGCTGAGCGGGGGGGCGGCGGGGGGCTTGCAGTGGCTGCCCCCCACTCAGGCACTGAGCAGGCGGGCTGTGGGGCGGTTTGCGGCGGCTGCCCCCTGGCTCCCCGGTCAGGTGCTGAGTGGGGGGGGCGGTGGGGCTGCTCGTGGCAGCTCCCCGCTCAGGTGCTGAGTGGGGAGCCGGGAGGCAGCCGCCTGCTGCCCCCCAAATCTTGGCGCCCTAGGCGACCGCCTAGGGTTGCCTAATGGGCGCGCCGGCCCTGCTCAGCCTGCACAATGCATAGTACTCCTCTGGCCCCTTAGAACCGGTAGTTATAGCAGTGGCTTTAGAACAATTTTTATAGTGGGGATGCTGAAAGCCATTGAACAAAACTGTAAACCCTGTATATGATGGAAACCACTTCAAGCCAGGGGCCCTTAGACAGATCATAGCAGAGAACTGCAGTGGGTATTACTGGCCCCTCAATTGCACTGCATGGCTGCATACTGTTGACTGTTATAGACTATTAATCACATTACCCCTTTGCATTCATGATTTCACAAGGCACCTCAAAGGAGGCCATTTCTTGTCTAACCACTGTATTTGCACTGTGTGGCCTACCAGAGAGTTTTGTTTCCAATGACGGGATCCCTTCTGTATCAAGAGAATTTAAAGACTGACAAGTGTTGGTACAGTACATTATAAATCTGCTGTGTACCATCCCACAAGGAGCTGCATGGGACTCTGAAGAAGCATGTGGCTTGCATACTGGAGGAACATCGAGATGCACCCTTCCCTATTGCACTGAGTCATGATCTATGATATTCAGCATACACCTTATGAAAGTACTAGAGAGACCCCAGTCTATCAGCTCTTCAGCTGACTTATGAGGAACAAGTTGTCTATGCTGATGAAAAAGGTACATTCCATCCTTCCACCATCCTTGAAGGAATGGAACCCAATTCATTTGATCCTCAGAGGCTCACTCCACTTTTGAGCAACTGAAAAAGGCGTTCACCTCAGCACCCATCCTTGTCCAAGACCCCACCCAGCTATTTACCGTAGAAGCCAATGCATCAAACTTTGCCATTGGGACTGTGTTATTGCAACAAAAGGAACCCCATAATCAACCCCACCCATGTGATTTTCTTTCTGCTGGGGTTAGTTTACAGGAATAAAACTACAACGTTAGGGATACAGAAGCGTTAGCAATCAAGGCAGCATTCGTACAGTGGCATCATCTCCTTGAATGGGCCTGGTTCAGGTCGTTATACACCGCAAGAACCTAGAGTGTCTCCATGCAACCGAACACTCAAACAGCACCAGATCCATTGGTCCCTCCTTTTTTTGCCCAATTCAACTTCATAGTGACCTACTGTCCCAGGGCCAGGAACGGAAGGGTGGATGTGCTGTCCCACAAGAATGAATAGGTTGAGCCTGGCACAGAACCATTTTCTACAGTGCTCAAATCATCCAACTTTGTAAATAGAACAGTGGTCAGTAGCCTGACGTCCTCCATTCTGTCCCTATTGCCTCATGATCTGTTCGCCACCCACATCCACAGACCTTGGGTAGTAGTGTGGACACCCAGGCTGACTCAGAGTTCCAGCTGCCACACGGAACAAACTTATGTCCCAGAAGGTCAGCCTACACTCCAGATTTTAAAACTGTACCATGACATGCTGCTCACCAGGAACTTTGGCCAGTCTAAAATGTGGGCCTTGATTTCACAGATTTTCTGGTGGCCAGGTCTGAGCTGTTATGTCAAGAGCTATGTAAAATCCTGTGACCTTTGTGCTTGGACCAAGAACCCATGCTTGAAGCTACCCTGTCTACTCCAACCGTTGCCCCAGCCTTGACCCCCCCACCCCCCCATGTAGAGCTGTGCTACTCTCATGGGTGCATGGTGGTGCTGCTCATGGTTGACCTCCAGACCAAGATGGCACACTTTCTTGCTGCGCAATCCCTACTGGCTAGGAAAGTGTGTCTCTTTTGGGAAGAAAAGTCTTCCGGCGCCACAGCTTGCCATCTGTTATCATGTCAGACGAAGGTCCACAGTTCATCTCCCACTTTTGGCGTGAATTTTTTAAGCTCCTTAGTGCAGAGCCCTTTATCTCATCAGCGTATCAACCTCAGACTAACTGGCAGATGGAATGGATCAATCAGATCTGGAGCAATATCACTGGTGTTTCCTGAATTACCATCAAGATGACTGAGTCTCTGCTACCCTACACAGAGTTTGCATATAATAATTCAACCTGCACCTTCATACAAGTGCCCATTCTATGCCAATTATGACATCCATCAACACTTTCACCCAGCTGTGTGTTCAGTGGGTCTCCCAGTATCTGCAGTGGCAGCTCTGGTTAGCTGCCTGCACCAAGTGCAGCAAGACCCCAGGGAACATTTACAGACTGCTAAATAAGCAAAATAAGCACCATGACGACCAGGGCCGCCATGCCACCCCCAACCTTGCCATAGGGGACAAGGTCTGGCTATCTACCCAGATCATCCCACCCATGAGCCCACCAATACGTGGGCCAATTGTCAATCCTGGACCAAATCAGCCTGGTAACATTTAAGCTGCAGCTACCCAAGTCATTGATGATTCATCCAGTATTCCGTGTCTCCCTCCTCCAGACATAGACAGAGAATGTGTTCTGAGCATGTTCCAACCTACCACCCCCCCTGGCAAGAGGAATACTGATCTGGCAAATCCTTGACTCCCAGTAAGTTTAAGGTAAGCTCTTGTACCTGGTGAATTGAGAAGGGCATGGGTCAGATGTCAGAACCTGTGGAGAATATCCATGCACCGGACCTGCTGCAGGACTTCCACCATATTCACCTTGAGCAGCTAGGCCCAAGGGCCTCTAGAAAGCATAGGGTTGCCAACTTTCTAATCGCACAAAACTGAACACCCTTGCTCCACCTCCTGCTCTGCCCCTTCCCTGAGGCCCTGCACCCATTCACTGCATCCCCCTCCCTCTGGCGCTCTCTCCCACACACAGTCACTTGCTCATTTTCACCAGGCTGGGGCAAGGGGTTGGGTAGCAAGAGGGGGTGAGGGCTCTGGCTGGGGGTGTGGGCTCCAGTGGTGGGACCAGAAATGAGGGGATCAGGGTGCAGGAGGGGTCTCTGGGCTGAGGCAGGGGTTTGGGGTGTTGGAGGGGGTATGGGCTCTGGGCTGGCAGTGCGGGCTCTGGGGTGGGGCAATAAATGAGGGGTTTGGGGTGTAGGAAGGGGTTCCAGGCGGTGCAGTGGGTTGGGGTCCAGGAGGGGGTGAGATCTCCAGCTGGTGGTGCAGGCTTGGGGGTGGGCCCAGGGATGAGAGATTTGGGGTACATCAGGGGCTCTTGGCTGGGGCTGAGGGGTTCAGAGTGCAGGAGGGAGTGCAGGCTCCAGGAGGGAGTTTGCGTATGGGAGGGGGCTCAGGGCTGGGAGTTGGGACATGGGAGGGGGTGCGGGCTCTGGGCAGCACTTACCTTGGGCAGCTCCCAGAAGCGGTGACATGTCCCTCTGGCTCCTAGGTGGAGGGGCCAGGGGGCTCTGTATTACCTCCGTCCGCAGGCGCCACCCCCGCAGCTCCCATTGGCTGTGGCCCCTGGCCAATGGGAGCTGTGGAGTCAGTGCTTGGAGCCCCCCTGTGCCTAGGAGTCAAAGTGAGGACATGTCGGCCCCTTCCGGGAGCCACACTGAGCCAGGTAGGGAGCCTGCCAGCCCCGCCAACCAGACTTTTAACAGCCTGGTCAGCAGTGCTGACTGGTGCCACCAGGGTCCCTTTTTGACCAGGTGTTCCAGTTGAAAATCGGACACCTGGGAACCCTAGGAAGGCACCACTGAGGTGGGGGTACTGTCAGGAATAAGGGCCTGCAGCTGAGCCTGGGACTAATTAGCTCAGCCTCCAGGCAGATTAATCAACAGTTGAGCTAAAGCAGAACTGCCTGATTGATGGAGGGGAGCCAGCTGGCCTGCTTTGAAGCTTAGCAGCAGTAGCAGGTGACTGTCTGCTTCAAGCTTACATCTGCAGCTGCAATCGCTCCTGTGCCTGCTGTATCGTCCCTCCCCCGTCCTCCCCCCAGACTTGCTTCTTTTCTGCTCTGGTCTGGTCCAGCCCTATTCCTTGCCTGGTTCCTGACTCCAGCGCTGACCACGAGGCCTGACTGCTCATGCCCCAGCCCTGGATACTTAGGACCCTCATTTGTAAACCTTGATGGTCTGTCACGACCCAGTAAATCGCTTTATTGCAAAGTACATCTAACTCACTAAATATTTCTTACCCACAATATATAATATACAAATTAACATAAGAAATACTAAATTAGTACATCATGTATACCTAGCAGGGTAGGGTTGACAACTTACTAATCACACAAAACCGAACACTCTTGCCCCACCCCTTCCCCAAGGCCCCGCCCCTGACCCATCCCTTCTCTAAGGCCCCACTCTCCACTCACTCCATCCCCCCTCTCTCAGTTGCTCGCTCTCCGCCACCCTCACTCACTTTCACTGGGCTGGGGCAGAGGGTTAGGGTGTGGGAGAGGGTGAGGGCTTTGCCAGGGGATGTGGGCTCCAGAGTGAGGCCAGATATAAGGGGTTCAGGGTGCGGGAGGGGGCTCTGGGCTGGAGCAGGGGGTAGGTTGTGGGAAGGGGTGAAGGCTCTGTCTAGGGGTGCAGGCTCAGGGCAGGGGCCAAGGGGTTCAGAGTGCAGGAGCGGGCTCAGGGGTGGGGCAAGGGATTGGGGTGTGGGCTCCAGCTGGGGGTGTAGGCTCTGGGTTGGGGCCAGGGATGAAAGGTTTGGGGTGTAGGAGGGGGCTCAGGGCTGGGGCAGGGAGTTCGGGTGTCAGAGAGGGTGTGGGGTGTGGACTCTCAGAGGGGGCTCTGGGCTGGAGCAGGGGGTTGGGGTGCAGGATCTGGGCGGGAGGGGGTTCTGACCATGGGCAGGGGGTTAGGGTGTCGGAGGGGGTTCAGGGTGCAGGCTCCAGTGGGGCAGCACTTTCATCAGGCGGCGGCGCAGCAGGGCTAAGGCAGGCTCCCTGCTTGCCCTGGCTTCGCACGGCTCCTGGAAGCGGCTGCCATGTCCAGCTCCTAGGCACAGGTGGCTCTGCACAGTGTGCACTGCCTGCGCCTGCAGGTGCTGCCCCTGCAGCTCCCATTGGCTGCGGTTCCCAGCCAATGGGATCTGCGGAGCCGGCACTCTGGGCAGGGGCAGCACGCAGAGCCTCCCTGGCCGTCGCTGTGCCTAGGAGCCGGACATGGCTGCTGCTTCCGGGAGCTGCGCCAAGCCAGGTTAGGCAGGGAGCCTGCCTTAGCCCCTCTGCACCGCCGACCGGACTTTTAATGGCCCGGTCAGCAGTTCTGACCGGAGCCGCCAGGGTCCCTTTTCAACTGGGCGTTCCAGTCAAAAAATGTACACCTGGCAACCCTACAGCAGGGGCTCCTGCAGCTCCTGTCCCACAGGACTGGCTGGCTGGGCTTGACTCCACTCTCTGGTCCAGGTGTTGCAACCTCCAGGGTCACAGCACTGGTTGGCTTTGGCTCAGGCCTCCCTCCCACCAACAGGGGGCTGGCCGTGCATGTGTGAATGGTATTGTGACCTGACACATGGGGTCACAACATTGCTCACTCAAATTTGGCCCAGCCAGACCTCCAACATCATGATGGAGGGGCAGCTGGACCACAGTGAGTGATGCTGAGACTCCATACACTGCTCACAATACCTGGTGTGGGGAGCTAAGCTGTGACGTTATTGACAATAACTGCGACCATATAGATCATTGTTACAACCAAGGTCCTGTAGTGGCACCAAATCTTATCTAAAGGGGGTCAAATGAGGTGTCTAAGTCCAGGTTATGCTTGGCTGGTTATGATTATGTCATTTATATGTATGTATCAGTTTTGTAGTTGAAGTTATGAATATTGACTTTATGCTGTCTGTATTTCAAACTGGGGCTGGGCTTCTGGGACCCAGGACAAGCTATCAGCTCTGCCAGGCCTGCTGATGGCCCATTAAGAGCCATCAGCAATACAATGGACCCATTGAGAGAAGGCAGACACGCCTGTGACTCAGCAAATTATGCAGAGACTTTGCCCATGTGACTCCAGACTCCATTTTGCTGTGATTTTCCACAGTAAGGACAAAGAGGTGTCTTTACACCTGGAAGAAACTATAAAAGGCAGCTGCCTCATCTCTATTTTGTCTTCATTCCTGCTTCGTACCTCTGGAAGAACCTTTCTACAAATGGAAGCTTTGAACAAAGGACTGAAGGACTCATCCCAGCTGTGGATGTACTCCAGAGACTTAATTTGAATTTGAACCTGCAGTTATTCCATCTCTGCAAGCCTGAACCAAGAACATTGCCATCACTGTATGTAATTGATTCCTTTTAACCAATTCTAGCTCTCACCTATACCTTTTTCCTTTTATGCATAAACCTTTAGATTTTAGATTCTAAAGGATTGGCAACAGCGTGATTTGTGGGTAAGATCTGATTTGTATATTGACCTGGATCTGGGGGCTTGGTCCATTGGGATCAGGAGGACCTTTTTCTTTTACTGGAGCATTGGTTTTCATGACCATTTGTCCCCATAACGAGTGGCACTGGTGGTGAGACTGGGAAACTGGAGTGTCTAAGGGGATTGCTTGTGTGACTTGTGGTTAGCCAGTGGGGTAAAACCAAAGTCTCCTCCGTCTGGCTGGTTTGGTTTGCCTTAGAGGTGGAAAAACCCCAGCCTTGGGCTGTAGTTGCCCTGCTTGAAGCAATTTGTCCTGAACTGGCACTCTCAGTTAGGTCCCGCCAGAACCAGCATCGTTACATAAGCCCAACCAGTCCCAGGGGGCTAGAGCAGCAGGAGCCACTGTGGCAGGATGAGCTCTTCAAACCACCCCTCCAGCCCTGGACTCCTCACCCCCATGGGGGCAAAACATGCCACCCTCTTTGCCTCACCTCCTCACAGCTCTCCCTTGCAACTCTGACCCATTCTGGCAACCCAAATCTGGATTGAGAAACCCTGATCTATAGCATCTCTCTCTTCCCCAACGGTCTTGCATTTTACACAATCAGTATTTATGCTCCATTACTTTTACTGAGTACAACAGTTGTTTCAAATCCCTCAGAAACCTTCCTGTTTCATGATTTCAAACAGACAGACTAACAGAAAAATCTGTTGACCCCCCTAGCTGTGTCCAGTCCAGCCATACTGTGTCACACCAATGGTCCATCTAGCCCAGCATCCTGTTTTCCAACACTGGCCTGTGCCAGATGCTTTAGAGAGCATGAACAGAATAGGGCAATTATCAAGTGATCCAGCTCCTGTCATCCAGTCTAACCTTCTGGCAGTTAGTGGTTTAGGGACACCCAGAGCATGAAGTTACATCCCTGACAATCTTGGCTAATAGCTATTAGAATCATAGAAATCTAGGACTAAAAGGGACCTCGATAGGTCATCTAGTCCAGTCCCCTGCACTGAGGCAGGACTAAGTATTATCTACACCATCTCTGACTGATGTTTGTCTAACCTGTTCTTAAAAACCATCAATGACAGAGATCCCACACCCTCCCTAGGTAACTTGTTCCAGTACTTAATTACCCCTACAGTTAGGAATTGTTTCCTAATGTCTAACCTAAATCTCCCTTGCTGCAATATAAACCCATTACTTCTTGCCCTGTCCTCAGTGGTTAAGGAGAACAATTTATCACCCTGCTCTTTATAACAACCTTTTACATACTTGAAAACTATGTCCCCACTCAGTCTTTTCTCCAGACTAAACAAACCCAATTTTTTTTCATTCTTTTCTCATTTTCTAGACCTTTAATAATTTTAGATTAGCTCTCCTCTGGACTTTCTTCAGTTTGTCCACATCTTTCCTGAAATGTGGTGCCCAAAATTGGATACAGTAATCGAGCTGAGCCTTAGCAGTGCTGAGTAGAGTGGAAGAATTACTCGTCATGTCTTGCTTTCAACACTTCTGCTAATACATCCCAGAATGTTGTTCATGGTTTTTGCAGCAATAGAACATTGTTGGCTCATATTTAGTTTGTGATCCACTATACCCCCTGATCCATTTAGGCAGTATTCCTTCATAGACAGTCATTTCCCATTTTGTATTTGTGCAATTGATCATTCTTTCCTAAGTGTAGTACTTTTCATTTGTCCTTATTGAATTTCATCCTCTTTATTTCAGATTTTTTTTGCAGTTTGTCAAGATCATTTTGAATTCTAATCCTGTCCTCCAAAGCATTTGCAATCCCTTCCAGCTTGGTACCATCTGCAAACTTTTTCAGTGTACTCTCTATGCCATTATCCAGGTAATTTATGAAGATATTGAACAGAACTGGACAGATCGCTGCAGGACCTCATTTGATATGCCCTTCTCGCTTAACTGTGAACCATTGATAACTACTCATTGAATATAGTCTTCCAACCAGTTGTGCACCCATCTTATAGTAGGTTCATTGAGGCTGTATTTCCCTAGTTTGCTTATGAGAAGGTCCTGTTAGACAGTATCAACAGCCTTACTGAACTCGAGAAATCTTATTACAAAATGGTGGACATGATGGACCTAATCTGAATGCATTTGTTAATGACTTAGACCTAGATTGTCCCCCCACTAGCTCCACACAAGGGTCTCCTTTGCACATGGGAGCTCCTGCCCACCCCCCTCCTCCTGGAACGGGCTCAGCCACCTCATCAGCAGGTGCTAAAGAAAGGGATGGAGACTCAGCGGGCAGAGAGGGGCAGGAATGGGTGGGTCTGTCACAGGGCCAGGAGAATACATATAGCCCCCTCTCAAGCACTGTGGAAATTAATCAGAAAAAATAATGCATCCTGGGAGAGCTGGGGTTTGCTATGGCCAGGGAAAGGCCATGGTAGCGTGGCTGCAATGGAGCTGTGCTGCCAGGTTGTGGTGGGGGCCACGAAGGAGCAGAACCAGTGCAGGAGCAAAGAGACACACAGATGGTTTTGGCCTCCTGTGGTTTCTCTGGGATTTCTATAGATCCTGGGGGTCTCACCCACATTTGAGGAGAGTCCTTCAGCCTTTGCTGCTGGGACCAAATCCTGACCTCCCAATAGGCTGGGAATTCTGTGAGGACCTCTTTGTGGGAAGTTCTTCCCCTTAAGCCTCTTTCCAAGGGCAAGGATGATCTGAGGCTGACTTTTAAAAGCATGCATACCACGCTAATTTTAGAAAAATAATTCCCCCACTGCACTATTAAATCAGTTTGGACTATATGAATATTTTTGCATAAAATCTCAAGTAAAAAAAAATAAAGTTTACTTTTTAACTAGAAGTCTGTTCAAAGATCACCCCTCTCTGTATTGGCATCCGTGTAAGTATGTGTATTCCTGTTATCGTTTAACAAAGAGCCTTTGGGTGAGGTGCAGTTTTACAGATATTCCGCTTAAAGTAATCAGATGCAACCACTGTCATGGGTGTCATTGGGCTGCTGCCAGTGAGTTCACTCCCAGTTCCAGAGAGAAGAAGAGTGGGAAGTTCAATCCTGTGTCAGGGGCAGAGCTGTTATCCAAAGGGAACATCACGGTCTAGTGCTAGAGAGGGTGGATCAGA
>JAVFKX010000071.1:25000-35436 GCA_033296515.1 Macrochelys suwanniensis | reverse complement strand
TGCTCCTAAAAACCAGCGCTCGGGCAACTTTGAGGAGCACAGGCTGTGAAATGTCTGCGGATGGCAAGGGCTGGATTTATTGAATGGCTGTTCCCAATGAATGGAGAGAGAGGCTGGTTTGTGGTTAAGGCACAGGGCTGGGACTCTGGAGATCAAGGTTCAATTACTATCTCCCCCGCAGACCCCCTGTGTGACCATGGCCCCGTCACTTCATCTCTCTGTGCCTTGGTTTCCCATGTATAAAAATGGGGATAATAAAGCCATAGCGTTGAAGGCCAGAAAGGACCATTAGATCATCTAGTCTGACCTGTATAGGACAGGCCATTACATTATATACACAGGCCATAAATTTCACCTGGTTGCCCCTGTACTGAGCCGAGTAACTTTGCTTTGGCTAAGCATATTTCCCAGAAATGCATCTAGTCTTGCTTTGATGACATCAAGAACGGACTGTCCAGGTCTAACCATGGGAGAGCCAATATCTCCTTGGAATGATCCTTCTTTTCTCCCACCCTTGTCTATTCAGACTGTAAGCTCTCACTCGTACAGGCTGCCTCTTAAAAGGTGTATGTACAGCATCCGGCACAATGGAGTCCTGACCAGCTCTGCTAAAATGCATGTAAAAAATAATGACTTGAGAAAAACACAGTGCTGTTGTGAGGATTACATATATCCTTGTCTCCCGATGAACAAATCCATCCGATTAACCTGCTGCAGGGAGAGAGGCGGGAAATGGTTCTTTCATCCCAGGAAAATACTCAAGATTTTGAAAAAAATTTCCATTCCCAAATCAGGATGAAAAAAAATCAGACTCTCAAAATGTTTTGCCAACCAATAAACTGAAAAAAAATTCAGTTTGGGTCCATTGAAATGTTTCATTTTGATAACGTCAAAGGTTTCGTTTTGATTTTTGACCCTATTTCATTGTTTTCATTATAATGAGCTCAAGGTTTGAAACAAAGAGTAGTTTTGAACTGGGAAACCAGACGTTTTCATTTAACAAACATTGAAAAGGGACATTTGGAAAATTTCAAAATTTTCAACATTATTTTTGAGTCTGGAAATTCATCCAAGCGGACCCTCTTCCGCGGACAGTTTCGAGTTGGCTGAATTGACATTTTTCAACAAGAAAACAGTTTGCTGGAAAATTCCCAACCGGCTCTACTGCTGAATCACGTCCTCCATCATTTCAGGGGGCTGCGTTTTGGGAATATTTCTTCTCTGGTTCCCGGCTCTTTGCGCTAGACAGACACACACACGTATTCAAGCGCCGCTTGCAATAGAATTGAGCAGCAGGACAGGACAGTTTGACCTTCTCTGTTCTTGAACGTAATTACTGTTATCCCAGATAATCGCTTTGAAATAACTTTGGGTCATCATGCACCTTCCTGCAATTTCTCCATTTATCTGTTAGCAGCGCTGGCCTGGACAGAGGTGGATAGGATGTGATGGATTTTTTATTTCCTGCCTTGCGTGCGTGTTGGACTTCACTGAACCCCTTTTGTTCTCTTTCCTCCGTTGGTTTAGCAGCAAGAAGCCTTTTAGGTTTGTGACCTAGATACTGGTAACTGGCATGTCGGCTCAACCTCTCTTCATTCCGTTCCCGGGTTGGATTGTCCTCCTCTCTGAATGACTCTTAGCTGGCTACGTAAAGTCAGAGGAATTAAGTCCAGAAAGCACCACCAGCCAGATCATCTACTCTGACCTCCTGTATAGCACTGGCCACCAATGCCACCCAGCATCTACACACTAAACCCAACAACCAAAATTAGACCAAGATATTACAGCCATAGGAGACTAGACTGTTCAGTGCCGCAGATGGAAAATAGGAGGGACCCCGGTGCACCAGTGCCCAAGGCACCTGCAATGGCAGGCAATTGATCAAGTGAGATGTACCCAGATGATCTTGGCAAGTGACCTGCACCCACATGGTGCAGAGGAAGGTGAAAAATTCCCAAGTCCCTGCCAGTCTGACCTGGGGGAAAGTTCCTTCCTGACCCCACCTATGGAGACCAGTTAGACCAGGGGTGGCCAACCTGAGCCTGAGAAGGAGCCAGGATTTACCAATGTACATTGCTAAAGAGCCACAGTAATACGTCAGCAGCCCCCCCATCAGTTACCCTCCCCCCCCCCACTCCCAGCGCCTCCCACCCACCGATCAGCACCTCCCCCTCCCTCCCCACACCTTCCAATCAGAAGCGAGGGCATGGGCAGGGTGAGGGGAGGGGGCAGGAAGGGGTGGAGTGTGGGCAGGGCCTGTGGCAGAGTCAGGGGTTGAGCAGTGAGCACCCCCCGGCACATTGGAAAGTTGGCGCCTGTAGCTCCAGCCCCGGTTGGCGGCCCCTGAGTTAGACCCTGGGGTCTGCAAAGCCAAATCTTCCCTTATTTTTCATATGCCACTTACCTGTCAAGTCATTTAGATTAGGCTCCAAATTTGCCTCACCTTTAAAATCCTCATTAAGCAGCAAGGCCTGTGTTCTGGATCCTAGGGGCCAATACACCATGTTACAAGAGTGTGAACTCTCATTGCTTCAATGGAATTACCAATGATTGAAGCCAGGGAGAGCCGGATCATCCCCACCTGCTGGAATTTGCCAGCAATTTTCACTTCTCCACTGTATCACTGAGAAACTTCAACCTCCAGAGCAAAAAGAAGCAGCCATTACGATATGGATTCCCAGAAGACCCAAGAGCCCAGAAGGATCAAAGTCACTGCTCACGTAGGCCCTGAATCAGCAGCGCATGTGCTATAACTTGAAGCATGTAAGTCACTGACGTCAGTGGGACGATTCATTTGTTTAGGGATAAGCATGTGTGTAAGTGCTTTGCTGGTTCCGGGCCATAGCGCCTTTCGGTCGTACTTTGCTGCAGTTCCCTGAATTACTGTCTGTATTATGGACGCTGCATCTGCATGGAAATGAACGCTCCCCTTGTGCAGAGTAGCTATGACCTCTTACGTCTTAGCCCAGATGCTGTGCTCCGCTCCTCTGGAGAGCAAAATCCGTGAGACTGCCACACTGCTTGCTGATGGTTAGATCTCCATCACAGCAGAAGGCCAGCTGGGTCCCGACGCATAGAGCAATGGGATTGGGTGGAGTGAACCTAGTTCCGTTTTGGGGGGATCCTCTCTGTTTCCATGGAAACCGAAGACGCACCGTGGCACCAGACACACAGGCAATCATGAGAGGCTGGGAGAGAGGGGCGGTGGGGCCTGGATGTGGGCGCTGTCTTGAATTACGCAGGCAAGGTCCTGACATCAAGGGCGGGGGAGAAAGACAGCAGACACAGAGCAAACAAGATTCGAGGAGATGTCGGTTTGCCGCTGGAGACATTTTCAAACCGCAAGGAGCGAAGACATAAAAGAAGGATGAAAATTCACATGCCTGGCGCTCTCATGCAGTATGTGGAGCAGAAATGCCTGCCTGTACTTGTCCTGCTGAGTTATAATAAGCACAGGAAATCAGTAACCTGTCTCTTGTCTAGGTCCTTGTGGACATCTGGTAACTTAAGAACGTAAGGCCAGACTCATCCATCAGGATAAACATCCAGCATCTGGAAGTGGTCAAGCTATGAGGCAGCATCTAGCAATGGCCCATAGGAAGAAGACATAGAGCTCTTCTAGTATGTGTACCGTACCCATCACGCTTCATGAGAGCAGAGTCCCCAGGCCCCTGAGACGGAATGTCCTTGTATTACAACTTGGCCTATTTGTTCTCTTCCATAATACAAGATTAACGTTGATGCTGTTTACATCTCGTGAAAGTCCCAGCAGTGTTGATATAGCACGTCGCAGCGATACCAACATGGCTCCGTGACGTCCCATCAACGCTAATGCTACTGGTCTATGGAAATTAGATGGCGGTTATTAATAAATACTCACTCCGTAATCTTTCTAGAGATGCCGGAGAGCTTTTGCTCCGCTAGAGAGCTGTTGCTCCTTGGGTCTACAGCTGTTCTAAGGCTTTATATAGACATCTTGCTCACACAGGAAACTCTCTTTAGGAGATCTGGTTGCATTAGCCATTGCAACTACATTTCAGGAACTTCTGCCTGTTCAGGATTGGCTTGCAACCACATTTTAGCCAATGTACCCTTTTTCAATAGTGCTGGTTGGAAGAAAAAAACCAGGGAGGAAGGGATGTGAGGTCATTTTCTCAACTTTTTCTTTTTTTTCTCCCTAAAATTGTGAATTGTGAAAATTGAAAAAGTATGACTTGCCATTGAGCTGGTCAAAACAATTTGGAGAGATTTACCAAAGGACGTGGTGGATTCTCTATCACTGACGATTTTTGAATCAAGATTGAATGTTTTCCTAAAAGATCTGCCTAGGAATTATTTTGGGGGTAGTTCTCTAGCTTGTGTTCTAGAAGTCTCTTCTGGCCTTGGAGTCTATGAAAAAACACAGTGAGGAGGGAGAGATCTAAAAATGTCAAAGATTTCCCCTTTTTTTAATCCTAATTTCCACCTTTTGAATTTTTTTGCCAGCTCTAGCCATTAGCATGGATTCATCAGGCAGTTTATATGAACATGTCATCCTACTTGTTGACCACAAACGGTTCAATATTCATTTTTCATGATGGGCCACCTACATCTTGGAGAGGTGTCTTCGGACATGACCGCACATGGAATTGCTCAGGAATAGCTATTCCTGAGTAACTCCATGTGTCAACACTCTTACTCCACTTTGGTAGATTGAGCTAAAAAGGAGCAAGGCACTCTCATTCCCGAATAAGAGCGTCCACACGTGCAATTGTTCAGAAATACCTATTGCACTTTGAATTCTCACCCTACCTCAATCCACATTAACTTTCAAGTGTTTACAATCCCTTAGCTGTACGTATGCTCACTGGTTAGACAAGTCACACCATAGTGTTTCTGATTCCCTAACCCAAGGGCTAAGACTAAAGTACAATGGATGATGAATAATGAATACTTTGGTCTACATACCAGTCCCCTGTTTTCATGTGAATCCTGCTGTTCCAGCAAAGAACACCCATCCCCATTTGTGTGAGCAAAACCCTAATGATATGGATAGCAAACAAGTGGTTTGAACGTGGGCAAACCAAACAGCTTATTTATATCTTTCAACCAAGCCTACTCGTGTCAATGATGTGATGAGTGGGAGTGCACTATGAGAGGAAAGAAGGACTACTCATTAAAGCAAAAGTCCTGGGAGTCAGGACTACTGGGTTCTATTCCTGGCTTTGCCTTGCTTGTGGCCATAGGCATACACCCCTTCTGTGCCTTGATTTTCCCCATCTGTAAACTGGGGATAACAACACTGACCTCTGTCATGGGGTGGGATGGAGGAAGCTACCATAATTAGCACTTTAGAGCCTGTTGAGATTCTCAAGTGGAAGGTGCTATATCAACTCAAAGAGCTCTTGGGTGGGATTTCAAAAGCATCAGGTGCCTAATTCCCTTTGACTTTCTGGGGAAGCACCTAACCAGTTTAGGGGCTTTTGAATGGTCATTGTTCCATTCTTGGTCTATGTCAGCTGAAGATCTGACCTGTGAGTTGCTGGTCCCTGCCCTTAGCTGCCTGCATGGATCTGATTGCTCTTGAGAGCTTATCACGGTGTAGAAAACAATCTGTAGCTCCACCGGGCTAGTCTGCCCCCCCAACCCACCTTGTGTGTGGCATCCCCTTGGTTGCCAAGGCCCTGGCATGTGTGTCTCTGGGTGGGAGCCTCACTGTGGGTAGAGGCCATCCTGGGGTACCTCCCTACCTCCTCTACCTAACTGGGATCAATTCATTAGAGAGAAGCTGTTTTCACTAAACTCATCAGATGAGAGAGAAACAAACAGCTCTTAGATGAGACAGGAACAAACGCTTAAGCAGAAGCTCAGCGGAATGAAGCTGGCTCTTTGATCATACAAAGAATTTCATCTGCAAGTCTCTTTGTTTTCAGTTTGTCCCCAAAAGTTTGTGGCTCCCTGGTCTGTGCGTATGGATGCGATGCCAAAGAGCCAGCCATCGAGAATAGGGGGCCATCTCCATTTGCTGCGCATATGAGCAGTTTTCCCAGAGAAGTCCTGCCCAGAGTGAATGCACAAGCATCAACAGACGGAGGATAGAACCCCTGGGCGAACTTGCCCTACAACACTCTGTTTTCAAATGCAGCTGCCTTCCGTCATCAAACAGCCAGAACACAATATTATCGGGCTCCTGGCGTTGCAATCTGATGTCCCAGATCCCGGGTGTGTGCCAAGAGCATGCATACGCAGAGTACCTCACCGGTTTGCAGCTGGTGCCCATGGAAGGATGTTGCAGGCCTGAGTTTGGAGACAGATTCAGACTGATGTGGGACAACTGCCTTGAGTGAATATTGCCATGAAAGGTCTTTACCATTCAACCTCCCGTCTCCGTTCTTCGGGGCATAGACGAAGCCCTCGCGCTTAACCCGGTCCCCCGTTGAGCTGTTGTAGAATAAGCAAATGAGTCAACTCTCTGAGCTTACTTCAGCAGCGAGGGCAGTGTCTGAATCCAGTGCGCTCTGCCCATGGCAGACGGACGGCTCAGCCCCCAGGCACTGAGCAAGGGCTTACTTTCCCCCAAAGTCACGGTGGACCAATTGGAGGTGCTAGATGAGAGGCAGTGGGTTTGAGAAGCTTAGCTCAGAGATGGTTTGCATTCCCATCACGCGCCTTGCTAGTCCCCATGAAAGCAGGGAAATCAGTGTGTCAGATAAAGTTATAATAAGCAACTTGAACCTCCCCCAACTCACGTTGAACTCTAACCCCAACAGGGACCTTTTAGAAGGACCGAAAAGGTTTAGACTCTGGGGGTTGGGGCCATTATTTCTCCTGTTCGCTGCTGTCTCCTAGGTTTGGACGTAAGTCCCAAAATAGCGCAAGTGTCTCCTTGGGGGATATTTCAGCCCAGTTCTGCAGACCCCATCCATCCACTCCTCACACTCCCTGGTTCTGCCCTGAAATGTCACAGCAAACAGGGGAACGACCAGACTTGCATCATGTTCTCAGTGGTAGAAGATGACAGAACAAGGAGTAATGGTCTCAAGTTGCAGAGGGGGAGGTTTAGGTTGGATATTAGGAAAAACTTTTTCACTAGTAGGGTGGTGAAGCACTGGAATGGGTTACCTAGGGAGGTGGTGGAATCTCCTTCCTTAGAGGTTTTTAAGGTCAGGCTTGACAAAGCCCTGGCTGGGATGATCTAGTTGGGGTTGGTCCTGCTTTGAGCAGGGGGTCGGACTAGATGACCTCCTGAGGTCCCTTCCAACCCTGAGATTCTATGATCATCCAACCTGCTTGCACAGGCTCTTGAGAGCTCTGGGCCGTGAGTAGCTCCCTACGTACCAGGCTAGGTGGGGAACGCAGCTTTGTGCTGCTCCGTTCTCCTGTCTCCTGATGGAAGGGCAGATGATTGGCGCAGCTTTGCATCCTCCCCAACTTGAAAGGCTCCTGGCAGCATCTTCAGTTCTTGTTTTTAGCGCTCGTCCTCTCCTCGGAGGTTCATATTTAATGAAATTATTCAGCTCTTTGATGCAATTTTCCCTTCCATCTTCAAAGCCTCTGAAGTGGGTGAGCAGGGGTTGGGAGACAAGGGGGGAGGGTGTTAATGCGCATTTCCATTTAAGCAGCTTCTCTTCCTTTATCTCCCCATATCGGAAGAGTTGCGCACACTCGTCTCTCTCCCTCGTCTGTCACAGCCTCTCGCTTTGAATGTGCAGAACTCTAGGCGTTTTCTTTAATTTCTCGCAATCAGTTGGTATTTCCTGGAGATTATTTAGAGCACAGCCTCTCTCCGAAGACAGGCAGCTGAATGCACAGAAGAGGCCATTGGCTCTGTTTACATTTTGCATTCTTTCCCCTTGATTTCCCATTACAAAATCCAAGGCTCTGCCTGCACTCAGCGATTCCTTTGCTTTGGATCCAGCTTAGCGCTGAGAGACTGCGTAGGAGACGGGAGGCAGTGGATGACTCAGGGGGATTGGAAAGAGATACAGAGCCTTTTCCTTGCAGGTTTGAATTCGGTCCACGTGGGTTGCTGCGGTAGACGGTTGTTGCCGTCTGGATGGCGGCACGCTCCCCTGGGACACTTATGGCCACGTTTTCAAGAACACGCTGAGCACACTTGGAAATCTAGCCCGGTGCATATTAAAATCAGATCCAGGGCGGAATTAAATAGAGTCGAGGGCACAAGTCCTGACTTGTTTTTGCTGGTGGGTGCTCCCCTCTGTGCCCCCCTCCACCATGCGAGCGGCAGGTGAGGCCTTAGGAGGAAGAGCCAAATGGGGGTGGGGTTTTGAGGCAGACCACAAGTGGAGTCTCAGGGGGAAGAGGCTGAGTGGGGGCGGGGCGCCTCAGGGGAAGAGGCTGAATGGGGGCGGGGGGCCTCGGGGAAAGAGGCTGAGTGGGGGCGGGGCCTCGGGGAAAGAGGCTGAGTGGGGGCGGGGCCTCGGGGGAAGAGGCTGAGTGGGGGCGGGGCCTCAGGGTGGAGTGCAGGCGGAGCCTTGGGGGAAGAGGCTGAATGGGGGCGGAGCCTCGGGGAAGAAGCCGAGCAGGAGCAGGTCCTCTCAGGAGAGCATGCGGGGCGGGGCCACGGTCCGGATGCCGGGGCCCACAAAAGATTAATCCGGCCCTGCGGGTGCTGAGCGCCCCCTATGGTTTTTTTGGTGGGTGCTTGAGACCCGGAGCAACCACGGAGTCGGTGCCTATGGTCGAGGGGGCCTGTGAAGATTAAATAAAATAAAGAACTTTTCTCTTTTTAAATAAGAGACATTCCCCCTCCCCGGTGCTGTGGAGTTTGGAAACGCGGTCAGAGATCGGGCCGGAAGTTTCCAGCGTGTTCTTGGCACCCAGAATCAGGGCCTGGTTTTCAAAACAGCTCGGCACGTTGGGAGCTGAGCCCTTTTGCAAAACTGGCCGCCAGCATTGCCGCTGGGTGCTCAGGACTGTTGAAAACCCAGCCATGTTTTCGGTGTTTAAATGGAGCTGAGTCCTCATCGATATCTGGCCCCGTTTGGGGGCGCTGAGCACTTGTAAATCAGGCCCTGAACTTTTTTGAAAACCTGGACGCTGGTGTCTAATGCTGGTTATAAGGGTTAGACGTCAGAAGGGACATTATGGCTAGACTTTTTATATTTATAGCACCTATACAGCCAGATCCCTGGTCTGGCCCAGCTGAACGCAGAGTAGGAGTCAGAGTGGAGGGGAAGCTGTCAGATACCTTTCCACTTCCCCTGATCCTGAGGTGGGCCGGGGACCCAGAGACATGCAAAGCAGATGGAGCCAGGGGCTTCTGCCTTATGCTGGTAGCATCCTTGGTGATGTCAAGATAGGACAAGACTGCAAGTGGGGGTGAAGCAATGGGCGAACAAAGGGAGATTTTGCACTTAGGGAACAATTCCTGGTGGCCCCTTCTGGTCTCTGAGTCTAGTCCATGCTGAGACATCATCCAGGGAACAGATTAGCTTGATTGCTGCCCAGTCACTTTAAAGCGACAGCAAGTTCTGGGAAATCAGCCCGTGCCTAGGAGGCAGAGTCCACCAGCAGGCGCAGATCTTCAAACACAGGGAGGATGCAGACGGCTTATTACAACAAATGGTGCAGAGCGGCGCACCATAGCAGACAGCGCATTAGCCCCCATCACAGCTCTGAAGTGGCTCAGAAGCATCCAAAGAGCATTAGTATCATTACAGGTGCCCAAGAGCCAACCAGCGATAATACAAATTGGTTTAACAGAAGAGCAGGGAAGAGGTAAAAGCTAGGAAATCAACTTCCACTACAATAATACAGCTGACCCGGTCGTGCCGCAGACTGGCTGTTGCATCAAATTACAGCAGTCTTTGCTCACGGAGCGCCTCAGGAAATTGGGGAGGCTAGTAATTGGAATTGAGGGAGATCAGAAAAAACACAGGACCCCTTAGGTAATGGGCCGGTAGGGCTGTGTGGCCCAGAAGTGCTGCAGGATTGGATTTTGGACTGAGTGTGGCATTCAGAGGAGCAGGGTGATGGGGATTTGAAATGAATCTAATCTAATCTACCTATCTATCTAGTCTGTCTCAGTGGCTCTCAACCTTCCCAGACTACTGTACCCCTAGCAGGAGTCTGATTTGTCTTGCGTACCCCCATGTTTCATCCCACTTAAAAATTATTTGCTTACAAAATCAGACATCAAAATACAAAAGTGTCACCGCACACTATTATTGAAAAATTGCTGACATTCATTTTTACCATATAATTATAAAATAAATCAATTGGAATATAAATATTGTACTGACATTTCAGTATATAGTATATAGAGCAGTAGAAAGAAGTCATTATCTGTATGAAATTTAAGTTTGTACTGACTTCGCTTGTATTTTTTATGTAGCCAGTTGTAAAACTAGGCAAATATCTAGATGAGTTGATGTACCTCCTGGAAGACCTCTGCGTACCCCCAGGGGGACGTGTACCCCTGGTGGAGAACCACT